>CAUYQG010128379.1:0-32431 GCA_963574415.1 Tarsius wallacei
CTGCTACTGTCAATCCTTTTCTTATAGTATTGTGGGTAGTTCTTCAAGGTCCACTTATGAGTGAGAACATGTGATACTCATTTCTTTTTTTATGTGAAAGATCACTCAGTATTGTAGACTCTAATTCCATCCAGGTTGCTGCAAAGTTCATGATTTTTTTCTTCTTTATGGCTGTGTAATATTCCATTGTGTATATGTATCACATTTTTGTATCCAATCTTCTTTTGATGGGTAGCACAGTTGGTTCCATGTTCTTGCTATTGTGAACAATGCTGCAATAAACATATGTGTGCAAGTATCTTTTTTGTAGAGTGATTTAAGTTCTTCCAGGTATATTCCCAGTAGGGGGATCACGGGTCATATGCAAGGTTGATTTTTAGAACTTTTAGGAATCGCCAACTGTTTTCCACAGAGGCTGTACTAGTTTGCACTCCCACCAACAGTGTAGAAGTGTTCCCTTTTTGCCACATCCTCTCCAGCATCTGCTGTTTTTTGTTATTGATGATAGCCATTCTGAGTGGAGTTAGGTGGTATCTCAGTGTAGTTTTAATATGCATCTCCTTGATGACTAGTGAGGCTGAACATTTCTTCATGTATCTGTTGACTGCTCATATGTCTTCTTTTGAGAACTGTCTATTAACATCTTTTGCCCACTTTGTAATGGGACTGTTTGTTTTTTTCTTTTCAGCACTTTGAGTTCCTTGTAGATTCTAGATGTTAGGTCTTTGTCAGACACTGAGTTGGAAAATATTTTTTCCCAGTCTGTGGACTGTCTCCCTGCTCTCTTAATGGTTTCTTAACTTTGAAGAAGTTTGTCAGTTTGATGAGGTCCCACTTGTCTATCTTATGTCTTATGGCATGGGCATTTGGGGTTTTGATCAGGAATTGGTTGCCAGTTTCAATTTCCATAAGAGTGTCTACTGCATTTTCTAAGGTTCTTATAGCTTGAGATTTTACATTTAGGTCTCTGATCCATTTAAGAGTTGATTTTTGGACATAAGGATAGGTAGGGGTCCTGTTTCAATCTTCTGCATATGGTCAGCCAGTTTTCCCAGCACCATTTACTGAACAGGTTCTCATCTCCCCAGTGGTTTGTGGTGGAGGCTTTGTCAAAGATGAGTTGGTTGAGAAATTGAGATTTTGCTTCTGGAATCTCAATTCTATTCCATTGGTCTATATGTCTGTTCTTGTACCAATACCGGGCTATTTTGATAATTGTAGCTTTATAATAAAGTTTAAAGTCTGGGAGTGTGATATTACCTGTTTTTTTTTTTTTTTTTCTGAGGACTGTTTGGGCTATTCTTGGTCATTTATGTTTCCATATGAATTCCTGTATTGTTTTATCTAGGTCTGAGAGAATGTTGCTGGTAATTTGATGTGTATTGCATTAAATCTGTAGATTGCCTTGGTAGAATAGACATCTTAATAATGTTGATTCTTCCAAGCCATGAGCATGGAATATTTTTCCATTGTTTGTGTCATCTTTGAGTTCTTTGAGCAGTATTTTGTAGTTTTCATTGTAAAAGTCTTTCATATCTCTGGTTAGGAAGATGCCAAGGTATTTCTTTTTATTTTTTCTTTTTCTTTTTTTTTTTTTTTGCTACTGTGAATGGAATTGTGCTTTTTATTTGGGTTTTGTTTGTTTATTATTGGTGTATACAAATGCGATTGTCTTTTGTACATTTATTTTATACCTCGAGACTTTGCCAAAGACTTTTATCAGTGCAAGGAGGTTTTTTGACATATTCTCCTGGGTTTTCAAGGTGTAGAATCATGTCATCTGCAAAGAAAGATAACTTGAGTTCTTCTTTTCCTATTTGGATACCCATGATCACATTCTCTTCTCTGATTGCTCTAGCTAGGACTTCCAAAACTATGTTGAACAAGAGGGGTAAGAGTGGGCATCATTGTCTTATTCCAGTTTTCAGGGGAAATGGTTCCAATTTCTGTCTGTTTAACAGTATGCTGGGTGTGGGTTTCTCGTAGATGGCACTTACTATTTTGAGGTATGTTCCATCTATGTCTAGATGTTCGAGTATTTTTCTCAAAAGGGCGTTGGATTTTATCAAAAGCTTGTTCTACATCTAATGATATACTCATGTGATTTTTTTAAATGTCTGTTGATGTATTTAGTTACATTTATGATCTTATGAATGTTGAACCAGTCTTGCATCCTAGGGATGAAACCTTCTTGGTTGTGGTGGATGATTTTTTGAGATGTGTTGTTGAATCTGGTTTCCTAGGATCTTGTTGAGAATTTTAGTGTCTATTTTCATGAAGGATATTGGCCTGTAGTTCTCTTTCTTTGTTGGGTCTTTACCTGACTTGGGTATCAAATCACGTGACATTTAAATGTGAGCAGATATCTATTTCATTTAAGTACAAAGACACCTGTTGAAATGGGAATACTTTTACACGGCAGCAAAGATGATATTGAGAGCTGGCACATGGCTCTTGGTTCCTCACCACAACCCTTCTGCCTTAATTGCTTGCGTTCTCTTTCCTTCTTTTTTTTCACTTTATAATGTAAAACTTCTTGTTGAAGTAAAACACACAGAAGAAAATGCAGAAATAATAAAGTTCCACTCAATGGATTATCACAAAGTGAATAATACATCCATGAGACAAGCACCTAGAAATGGAGCATTACCAAACACCAGAAGCCCTACTGTATCCCTTCCAGAAAGAAGCCACCAGTGGTGATTACTGTCTCACGTTCTAACAGAATCAGTTAGTGTTGCCTGTTTTTTTGGAATTATATATAAATGGAATCATATGGTATATATATATATTTTTTGTGTGTGTGGGTGCGGGTCCTTTTACCCAACATTATGCCCACTAACTTTACCCATGCAATTGTATTTTTTATTTTTGTCATGAAATTACATTCCATTGTATGAATATGTAACAATTTATCCACTATACTGTTTCCAGTTTAGCACTGCTGTGAATAGTGTTGCTATGAACATGCTTACAATTGCCCATTAACCTCTTCTGACCTTGCTGCACCTTCGTGGCTTAGCATCTCCAGGAAATAAGTCAACTAAATATTTCCTGAAATCAGAAAACCCATGTATCTGAGTTAAATCACCTTTAAATTTATTCAGGGCTGCAATGATGCCATTCAAAAAAGGCCAGGGCCACATTTTTCTTTGTCTACAAATAACATATGAAAAAAAAATCCTTGGATATAAAGTAGAGAATTGAGTATAAACTCAGAGTTGCAGATTTTTAAAATCTCCATAGTAGGAACATCTCTGAGATTGAAATCCTCAAATTAAGTAATGAAACAATTCCTTTAAGTGTGGGCTAGCAAGGGAGAAAATTGGTGATATTAAAACAGGAGTAGACTAGACAGCAAGCAGTAGGGAAAGCTTAGCAATAGCTGATGCCAACACAGCATAACAAGTGGGTATTTAATGGTAAAATATAAAACCAGAAACCAAAAGAGCCTTGAACAAAAATTAATTCTTGTTCTTTGGCATTTTACCAATTAATTGCCACATAATATCTTTGGACTGATAATCAGGCCCATTTCTTTTGTCTCTAGTTACAAAGACTATTTTCAAGAGGCAAGACAGAATTTCCACTTCATTCCAGCCACTAAAAAATGTAGGTGGCAAGTGCCTATGTGCATGCGTTCAAATCCTCATACTTGAAGCAGAATCTTGTTAATGACTATACAACTGAGTTGATCCAATGTCACAGCAAAATATTCTTTTGAATCTCAAATTTGTCGGAAATCCAAATTTGTCAGGGAACATTATTTGAAACTCTCCGTGTCAAGTTGCTTACTGAAGCCTGAGCAAGAGTCTGTGAGAAAATCTTCAAGCATGGGCAGATGCTCCCTGACTTATGACAGTTCAATTTACAATTGTTCAAAGTCACAATGGTGGGAAAGCAATACACATTTAATAGAAACCATACTTCTGGTACCTATACAACCATTGTTTTTCACTTTTAGTACAGTATTTAATAGATTACATGATCTATTCAACACATTATTATAAAATGGGCTTTCTGTTAGATGATTCCACCCAAGTGCATGCTGATGTAAGTGTGCTGAGCATTTATAGTGCTCTGTTTAAGGTAGGCTAGGCTAAGCTATGCTGTTTGGTAGGCCCAGTGTATTAAACTCACTTTTGACTTAATATTTTCTACGTATGATAAATTTATGGAGACATAACCCCATTGTAAGTCAAGGAGCACCTGTATATTTATTTTCAGCATCTATTAATCAACAGTGGTATTTTAAGAGAAATTTTTAAAGAATTATAGACTCTTAGACTCTGAAGTGGCCATTAAGTAACCTCACTGAAAAATGAATTCAGAAAACCCTTTGAAAAGAAAAGAAAAAAGTTACTTTCAATAATTTCCTCTGGTGTTGACTAAAGGAAAACTAATTAAGATCCCAACTTTTTCTAAGTTGTAGTAAAATTGATTACAAGGTCTTTTACCTGTTTGTGCCAGGGATTAAAGATTGCAATCAAGGTAAGAGTTTCTTTTACAATGACATTTGAAAAAGAGATCTTTTAATATGAAGTAGAGAACTTAGTATAACCTTAGAGTTGCAGATTTTAAAAATCTCCTTAGTAGAAACATTTCTAAGATAGAGACAACATTAGTAAAAATTTTGAATCTTCAAATCCTCAGCCTATACATTATCTCCATACCATGTGCCAAAGAATAAATGCACAGAGGAATGAACTGGCAGAGAAACATTTCTTGACACTAATAATGATGGGGCTCCAAACTCTTATCTTCTCTCCTACCCTTGAGAGAAGACTGGATTCGATCAGTCAAGAACTCCTTTTGCTCCTAGAACACATAAGGAGAATAGGTCAAGCTTTTGTGAGGATTAAATATTTGACCAAATGAGAAGAGCTTAGAAATGTACTGGCTGGTAAGGAGCATGCAATAAATGTTAGCTATCATTTATTTAGTTTTATTTCCTAGGCTCACCACCTAATCCTGTCCCTGTAGCTCTTCATATTCTGATGGTGATAAGAGACATAAAAAGATAAACCAACGAAAACAGTTTTCTCACTAAGGCTTCTCATTCTGTCATTTCTTTTGCGCCCTATCTTTGACCATGTTTGACTTCTAAAGCTGCAGAAATCTTTCCCAAAGGAGAGACAGCTCCAGGCTCATTTGATCATATACAAGTCATGGAGTTTTGACAGAACGCAATTCAGGGAGAAAGATGATTCAAAAGAGAAGAGATCCCTGAAAAAGATGAGGAAAAAAAATTAAAAATTCCCCCAGAATAATGGCCTCAATGTATAATAAATATTGTGATAAATAGTTCTTACAGTAATGCGAGGGCGCAAAACCAAGGGGGAGGAAAAAATGGTACCATAATGAAGAGAGAGATTTGAACTGTATATCTCTAATAAAAACATAGTTATCTACTTGGAAGGCTGAAGCAGAAGGATCACTGGAGCCCAGGCCTTCGAGGTTGCAGTGAACTATGGTTACACCATTGCACTCTAGCCCGGATGACAGAGTAAGACCCTGTTGCTTAGACCCAGTAAAAAATAAATAAATAAAAAGACAAAAATCTGGCCAGGCTCAGTGACTCAGCCTGTATGTAGTCCCAGTACTTTGGGAGGTCGAGGCGCGTGGATTACCTGAGCCCACGGGTTCCAGACCAGACCAGGCAACTTGGAGAGATCTCATCTCTACAATAAAACAAAATAAAAATTAGCCAGGTGTGGTAGCACGTGCCTGTAGTTCCAGCTACTTGGAAGGCTGAGGTGGAAGGATCACTGGAGCCCAGCAAGTCGATCCTGGGGTAGCTGTGAGCATGCGTGCCTCTGCACTCCAGCCTGGACAACAGAGTAAGACTCCCACTCAAAAAAAAAAAAGACAAAAATTTGTTAAATCAAAGTTTTAAGAGTTGGACTTAACATATGCCACTCACAAGATGTTTTCTGTATTATGAGGACAGAACCAGATCCTTAGACCTTGCAAGGCAGAATATTATTTGTTTCCACTATTCATCAACCTAAGTTTCTCTCAACAAAGAAGGGGGCTCTGAATGCCAGTTAAATAAAGTGTTTACACGGTGTATTTTATTTCTGATCACTTTGGTGTATGTGGTAAACTGTCCAATTAATTGGTTTTTCTCTGAATACTTTCTGGTTCCACAATTCCATTCTTAAGGTTTTTAACATATTTTGATACAAACAATTCAGTAATTAACCCCACAGAAGACAGTGAAATAACTTCAGGGGGAAAAAATAAGCATAGTTGGCATTGGGTATGAAAAACAAACAATATATGAACATAAGTAAACCATTAGGGAACATCTTCATCTTCTCTGATCTTTTCATTTTGATTTAATAGGCACAGAAAACATATGCTGCACTATGCAGACGGTAATACATCAAATGAAAAAGCAGTGTACATCACATGACACCACAAGCCTTTGGAGATGCATGAAATGATAACACAGAGCCCTGAAAAGTTTAAAAATAGTGGCACTCTGAGTCTCTGAAAACCTTTGGGGAATTAAGAGAACCAAGTAAGGCAATTTATTACTTTCCACAGTTTATAACACTAAGGGATTTAGGGAATGTACATTTTATATGCTTCTTCTATAAGGTTTGTTAACACAGAAGGTCAGGGTATTTTCTTTACAACATTTTATTTTTGTGGAACTATTGAAATTGTGTAGATTTGAATGCTGGCAAATCTAGGGAGGAGAGAAGTTTATGTGTTACATGTTTGATAACAAGCATTGCTTATGTGTTATGTGTTAAGCATTGCTTATTGCTTTATGTGTTACATGTTTTGCTTTATGTGTTACATGTGTTATGTGTTATGTGTTAAGCATTGCTTATTGCTTTATGTGTTACATGTTTGATAACAAGCATTGCAAGTAAAGGATCAGTGATCAATGTTCTGATGAGTGACCTACAAGTCAATATTTTATTTTATTTTACTTTTTTGCAAACAATGACTTATACTTCTCTTTTCCAAAAACAATTACAAGAAGATGAGAAATGTCTTTCAGTCTGGGAGGCAAGTAGAGGGGCCAACGAACCTCTTCACTGCACTTAGAAATCAGACGATGGGACAGAGAGTAACTCCTTTTTTTTTTTTTTGAGTTGGAGTCTCCCATCGCCCAGACTGGAGTGCAGTGGTCGCTCCTGGCCACCGCAGCCTCGACCTGCTGGACTCCGGCGATCCTTCCGCCTCAGCCTTCCAAGTAGCTGGAACTACAGGCGGGCACTACCACGCCCGGCTAATTTTTTTTTATTTATTGTAGAGATGAGGTCTCGCCAAGTTGCCCAGACAGGTCTCAAACCCACAGGCTCAGGCAATTCACTCACCTCAACCTCCCAAGGCGCAGGATTACAGGCTGAGCCACCAAGCCCGGCTGAGAGTAATTCTTTTCAGAACTCTAGAGGGCTGATTTGTGTCCTAATAGCAACTTGTGACAACCAGTCCAATGTCTTAATAAATACTGTTTGTCTTTCTATACTAAGAAACCACGAATCTTATTTCTTAAAAAGTACCACCAAAATAAATTACAAAATAAGAAATTACTGGATACCTACAACAACAAAACATAAATATGCAACATCAAAATGTCACATATTAGAAAGACTTAGGATTTGTACAAATAGAAAACTCAATCTAAATGTACAAAAATTTCAAAATATTAAGGACATCCAATTGATAAAATATTATATAGATATTAAAAACGATAGGGTACTTCTAGGCTGACTATAACATTGGTATGGTGATTTAATCACTGTTTCCCTCAAATCCCAATAGGAATGACCAAAGAAAAATGAAGGAGAGGAAAAATTGCAGCAACACAAAACAGAAAGGCAGGGTGACATTCACATGCTACAATCTTTGAGGTAGTTCCACCTAAAGTCCAAAAGATCTAGAAAATTTTTTGAACATTATGAATTTAAAGGTAGACAGGAAGAATATGGAACAGATAGAAAATATTTCAAAATCTTGTTGACAGCTGCTGTACTCAGAGGCACAAGCAGCCACATGAAATAGGAAGAGAATCAATAGTGAAGCCTTTCCTTGCCATAGCGGGCAGTCCTACTGGGGAGGAGGAAAACATCATGCCTGTCCCCTCTCATCTTCCTGACGCTCTGTTAAAAATTAAACATGGAATGCTCATCCCTGCCTCGGAAGCATCACTGTACACAGAGAACAAACTGCACTGAAATAAAGTCTGTTTATTTGGAATGCTCTTATCGAAAGCTCTGGATCCCAGAAGTGATAAAGTCACCTTTATCAACAATTTTCTCTGCAAAAACACACACACAAAGAATTCTAAAGACATCCTTTTGGACAGTGAGAGGATGCAAACAAAGCTTCTGACTATGTGTGTGATAAATACCAGGCTGGACTGATGTACTCACAAAATCTAACAGTGGACCTGGATGTTTACTGTGCAAAGTTAAAGAAGCAAAAAAAATTGCCCATTATTGATATTCACTGAGAAAACAGAAGTTAATGATGACATAATATTAAGTTCACAGTAAAATTTTATGAAACATAAAGTATTTAAAATAAGAGAAAAAAGATATGATGGTAAAATAGGCTGAGTAGAATAGTTGAATAAGGCAAAGAAAAAATGTAAAAAAAATAGAAATATCATGGATAGAGCAGCCTTATAGAAGCAAAAATACACCAAAAGATTTAATCTAAGATGTGAAATTAACCAATTTACTACAACTACCAGAATGCACTGAAACAGGACAAAGATGAAAAACTGCAAAAGAAAATATGATAGGCTATTTGACATCACTAAAAAAGAGATTACAAAAAAGTGAAATAGATGCAACAATCAAATAATACATAGCTATATATGTGTGTGTGTGTATGTCTACACATACATACATACACATATGCACACAAACACACATATATAGAATAAAACCTTGAGATGAAGGCTATAATCTTCATATCTAAAGAAACTCAAAACTTTCCAAAAACAAAATTAATAATATAGAGAAAACATAACATACTGTGGTAAAGAAAGATTTTGCATGAAATCCGAAAAGAAAATCATATAAGCACCCATGCAGAAAAACAAAAAATATATACATTGAAGTATCCCCAGCCTGTTCCGCCTTATTCTTTGTAAGAACACTATGAAACAAGTCTACAGATTTGCGAGGAGTGAAAATGTTATAGACTGAAAATTCCATAACAAAACAAACAAAGGTGAATGTTCCATATATTATACAACAAGACATTCTCAGACACTCTCAAAAAGTAAACATACGTTACTTCTTTTTTTTTTCTTGAAGAGCTATTTAGAGACACATTTTAGGTAACCATGAGATGAATGGAAATAAAGAACTCAGTAACAGAGGAATTGAGGTGGAAGAAATTTGCCTGGTAGTGACATTTCATCATTTCCATACACAACTAAGCCTAAATTGTTGTAAATGCTATTGTTTTTAAAAATGCAAATTTTATGCATAATTATTGAATGACAAAATACATGTTATAAAAATATTACTTGAAAATGAAATGTTCATGATTGTTCATGGTGAAGATATTTTATGAGGAGGACCCTTCCAATAAATGAAATTTATTTATAAGAAATTGTGCATTTATTTTTACATGCTTAAACTTCAGTCACCTTCAAAGTACTCTCCATTTGACGCTGGACACCTAGTGAGATGCTTTTTTCACTGCTCAGAACAGTGTTGAACTCATCAATTTTGATGCCTTTTAGTGCTTCTGCTATTTTTTGTTTCACCTCTTCCCCATCAACAAAATGATGTCTTTGAGAAAATTTTCATCTGGAGAAACAAAGAAAACTTCTTTTGGGGTGAGATCTGGAGGATGAGAGAGGGAGAATAGGGCATGGAGGTCATGCTGTTTTTGGTCAAAAACTGCTGAATGCTCAGGGCAGTGTGGGCAGGTGCATTGTCATAGTGGAAGAACCAGTCATCTGTTTGCCACAACTCGGGGTGTTTCTTCTGCAAGTGGTGATGGAACCTTCTCAAAACTTCCAGATAAAAACTTTGGTTGACTGCTTGCTCTGGAAGAACAAATTTTCAGTGTACTATAAGGGGCCCGCCCTCCAAAAGATAAATCCAGTTTTGGGGGGGCCTTGCCTCATATTTGTAAATGTCTCTTACAAAATTTTAAGTGTAAAAACTACATACAGTTAAAGACAAAATAAACAAACAAAAAAACCACACATACATAAATAAGAAAGTTCCAAAAGAAAAAAAAAACTGCATGATCACTTGTTTAAGAGATACCTAAAATTCTAATTTGAATCATCTTAACTTGGAGTGAAACAAAAGGGGAACCAGATATCAGCCTGCTTATCAGAAATTTTCCACAGAAAATTTGTATTATTTTCTCTTCTTAGAGAAAGAAAGGCAACAAACAAAATTATTATGTTTAGGTTACATATTGACTGCATCTTATTTTAAAATATATAATGAATTAGTTGTCACTGTGTACTTATCTGCAATACTTGGCCAGAAGAATACTTGACTAAAGTAAAAACAGTCAAGCCAGTTAGACCCTTCACTCCTTTTCCTGTCAATTTTAAGGAAACAAACCATTGAGAAGACCCAAAGTCTGACATAACTACATGGTAGAAATAGACAAGTCAAGAACACTGTTGGAGGGAAGGTAAGTTAATATGGCCATCACGAAAAACACTGTGGAAGTTGCTTAAAAAACAGAACTATCATACATCTAACAATCCCAATACTGAGAATTAATCTACATCAGTATACCAAAGGGATACTTGCACCCCCATGTTTATTGCCGCACTATTCACAAAAGCCAAGTTATGGAATCAATCTAAATGTCCATCATCAGATGAATCAATAAAGAAAACCTGGTATATATACACAACAGAATACTGTTCAGCCATAAGAAAGAATGAAATGCTGTCATTCAGGGCAACGTGGATAAACCTGAAGGACATTATGTTAAGCAAAATATATCAAGCACAGATAGATAAATACTGCATGTTCCCACTTAAAAAAAATTGGATCTCAAGGAGGTAGGGAGTAGCATTGTGAGCATTAGAGGCTGGGAAGAACAAGAAAAGGTGAGGATAAGAAGAGACTGATTAAGGCAGCCCAGTACCCAACTTTTTTGGCATCGGGGACTGGTTTCGTGGAAGACAATTTTTCTACAGACCGGGGGTGGGAGGGATGGTTTCAGGATGATTCAGGCACATAGCATTTATTGTGCACTTTATTTCTATTATTATTACATTGTAATATATAATGAAATAATTATACAAGTCACCACAAAAAAAAAAAAGACGGAAGTGGTAAATAAAATAATGGGTGGGCCACATGCAGCCTAAAACAAGTGTTGGGTTCTGACTTAAAGCCTGCCACCAGAGGCAGCTGTACAGTTGAAGTACATCAACTCACTTGCCACTTACTGATAGGGTTTTGATATGAGTCTGCCAGCAACTGAATCATTATTGTCTCTGTGCAGTCAAACCTCACTGCTAACATCAATCTGTGTGTGCAGCCTCTCCCCAGTTCTTGCATCACTGCCTCAGCTCCACCTCAGATCGTCAGGCATTAGATTCTCATAAGGAATGTGCAACCTAGGTCCCACGCATGTACGGTTTACAATAGGGTTTGTGCTCCTATGAGAATCCAGTGCCACCACTGATCTGACAAGAGGCAGGGCTCAGGTAGAGCGATGGGGAACACCTGTAAATACAGATGAAGCTGTGCTCGCTTACCCACCCCTTACCTCCTGTTGTGTAGTCCTGACTCCTAACAGGCAGTGGACATGGACTGGCATCCGTCCATGGCTTGGGGGTTGGGGACCCCTTGTCTAACTTACCCAGTCCTGTATGTATGTATGTATGTGTGTAAATTAGTAGTGTATGAAGTAGGTGGTTGGGGTGTAGGGGCTTTGTTGGGTGAAATATCTTTTATCTGGCCCGGCTCGGTGGCTCAGCCTGTAATCCCGCGCTTTGGGAGGCCGAGGTGAGTGGATTGCCTGAGCCCGCGGATTTGAGACCCACCTGGGCAACTTGGCGAGACCTCATCTCTACAATAAATCAAAAAATTAGCCAGGCGTGGTAGAGCGCACCTGTAGTTCCAGCTACTTGGAAGGCTGAGGCGGAAGGATCGCCGGAGCCCAGCGGGTTGAGGCTGTGGTGGCCGGGAGCGGCCACTGCACTCCAGTCTGGGTGACAGAGTGAGACTCCAACTCAAAAAAAAAGAAAAAGAAATATCTTTTATCTGTTAACAGTAGCTCGATGCAGAGAAAGGAGAAGCAGAATGACCTACCTTGTGCCTGACTGTGGGAGCCACAGATCCCAGCCTCTGCTCCCAGCATACTCGAGTGTGCGTGCTTACTGTAGGGAATGGTGGGTGGGCACGGTGGCAGTGTGGAAATTCTTTTTGTGCTCTTGCACCCCTGTGTTTGCACTTTCTTCTTTCACTCTCACTACCCCTCTGTTTCTTTTCTAGGCATATATATTTGGATTCTGGTCTTATACCTGTTGGTTTATGCTATGACTGTGACTCCATGCCTGAGAGTTCCATGAGGACTGTGAATTATTTATTTGTGTATCCTCAACTCCTCAGACAGCTCAGTTGGGGCTCAACACATGTTTGCTGAATGTGTAAATGATGATTTTATTGTCCTATGAACTGCCTTTTCAGATATTAATCAAAATGCCTACGAAGGCTGCACAATTGCCTGTAGCATACAAGGGACACCAGCTTACATCCCAGCATTACTGGTTCCTGATCCAGAGTTCTGAGACCTTGGCTGATTCTCTGGTAGTACAGCAGTCTTCCTGGGAATGGAAGCTCAGCTTGTGGGTTTTAGAACAACATAAGCGGCTGAATTGAACACTAGCCGAGTGTCTCCTCTGTGCCAGGCTGATGTGAGGAACTGGGTCTCCCATCACGTTCCCATGTGCAGTGCCTCTCCCCTCTGCCAGTGTTTACCTTCTGAGCTGGATGCTCCACCCCGTCAGCCTCAAGGACAGCAGAGACTTGGTCTCCGGGGAGGCATGAAAAGACAGCTTTCCATGGTAGTGGGAGGCTGAGAGTTCAGAACACTGTCCTTCTTCACTGAGTTGTTCTTTCATCTGCCCAAGACTAATTGCAGGGCACTCATTCCAGAAACTTTGACTGAGGACCCATGATGTGCCAGGCACTGGGCTTGTGCTGAGAATGCAGGGACTTTCATCTGTGGTCCTTGACAGAAATCCCCAGATCATAAGCATGATTCCTTAGAAGGGCTTGCACTCTGTCTATATAAACATATTTTGGGGTTGGGCACAGTGGCTCATGCCTATAATTCCAGCAATTTGGGAGGCTGAGGCGGGAGGAATGCTTGAGCCCAGGAGTTCAAAACCAGCCTGGGCAACATAGTGAGACCTTGTCTCTACAAAAAGAAAAAATTAGCCGAGCATGGTGGTGTGCACCTGTAGTACCAACCACTGGAAGGCTGAGGCAGGAGCATCTGAGCCCGAAGCTGCGGTGAGCCTTGATTGTGCCACTGCACTCCAGCTGTGGTGACAAAGTGAGACTCTGACTCAAAAAAGTAAAAACCAAACCAAAACAAAAAAACATATTTTGTAGGAAAATATCATTAGTAAGCTTGAAAAAATAGATCATACATGTCAAGCCTGACATAACTTTTAATGAATAAAAGTTATGAGCAAAAGGAAAAAAATCTGTAATAATAAAATAAAACCTTAGTCATTTACCCTTGATGCTGTAGTTCTAAAATAGAAATTCCCTTTGGGAGTATGGGGACACAGGAAAATTAAGTTGATGAAATAGCATTTGGGGTTTTATGTGTCATTTTAATAGTTTCTAAATCTGGAATGTAGCACATGACAGGCAGTTTGACCTCATGATGTTGCTATTTTTCCAGATCAAAATGTTGAATGTGCCAGCCAGGCTCAGTGGCTCAGCCTGTCATCCCAGCACTTTGGGAGGCCAAGGCGAGTGGATTGCCTAAGCCCGCGGGTTCAAGATCAGCCCGGGCAACTTGGCGAGACCTCATCTCTACAATAAAAATCAAACATTAGCCGGGCGTGGTAGCACACGGCTGTACTTCTGGCTACTTGGAAGACTGAGGCGGAAGGCTCGCCGGAGCCCGGCAGGTCGATGCTGGAGTGGCCGTGAGTGTGCCACTGCACTCCACCCTGGGCAACGGAGTGAGACTCTGACTCAAATTAAAAAAAAAAAAAAAGTTGAATGTATAAGCAAAGGTAAAGGGAAGTTTGAGTATATACGTAATGAGATAGAGACTGAAGAACACTGCTGGTAATTAGAAGCAGGATTTCTACTTCTTTACCCTCCTCGTAATGACAGCCTTCTTCCGTACTCCAGACTTAAATGAAAAGATCACGAGCTCAACTGTTATTTCGTGTGGTCGTGTGCAAAGTACTCTGTTAAGGACTGTGGGAAGAATTCAAAGAGGGATAGAGGAAGGACTTAGAGCATACTAGATACATTTCAGACATAAACTATGCATAAGAACTATAAGAAAGATGCTAATTGTGATATGACTACCGGGGTCAATTTCTCTGGGGACTCCAGGAAACAACTCAAAGGAGGTAACATGCAAGTGGAATCTTGAAGGATATACAAGATCAGTGTTGGATGGGGGAAGAAATTCATTGTTGTCTTTGTGTGTATTTTTTGCTTGTTTCCAACAGAATTTTAAGCCCTGCAGCAGGGACCCTATCTTTTGGGAGACTACCCCAATGCCCCAGTCCAATGTGGGACACAGAAGGTTGTTAAGTGGGACTTGCTGGGAAGGTCAGGAGAGGTGAGCTCAAGGGGAGAATATTACAACAAGCATATGGGGAATAGCTCAAGTTGGGTAGATGTCCAGTGCCTTTTTAGAGTCATATCTGGCAGAAAGATTCACAGGTACGATCACTCCCAGGAGACCTGCATGAAGTTATCGGGTCAGATTCTCTTTCACTCGTTCTGTCGTTAGAATGCAAAGACATTTCTCAAAGTGGAACTTTCCTAGCCTTTATATGTAGTTGTTATTGATTTTCTTCTTTACCTTGATTTTATTTTAATTGTAATCGTTGTACCATTAAAAGTTAATTCCATGAAGTGACTTCCAGAGGCAACAAACATGTAACCTGTATGGTACCTACATTCATGTTAGAGCAGGCCATAGCATGTTCTCTTGCCTTTTTCTTTTTAGCTCTGTAAGTGTCAGAAGGATACAAAAATTTTCTGTTTGGGCAATGTCTTTTCCCAAGCAAAACTGAATGTTTACTGCAAAAGAGCTAACTGTATGTTCGTATGCCATTTTGAGCCACCATTGTCGCTTGGTACCCTTTCTCTTTTGAATCAATTTATTGGACCTCACTCTCCACTGAGCTAGAATTCGGGAGATCCTAGTCTTCTTTCATTTTTTTCTTTTGCATAAATACAAATTAGCTCTTACATTTATAGAACTTGTCATTGCAGCTCGTGGGAATACTTGGGTAGAACGTGAAATAAAATACTTGCTGATTTCTTTAGCCCAAAGCATATTTCTCTCCATCTATTCCGTATGCTTTTCAGCTTTGAAGACTTAGATGCAAAAATTGACAATCTGTGCTGTGGTGAGCATCACAAATATGGCTCACGCCAAAGTTCTTGTCAACACTCTGTGCACATGGTCCATAGCTCGCTAAAGAACCATTTCACTTGGCATTTGGTCCGAAGAGATGGCAACTGTGAGATCCCAGTGAATCAAGGTTGAACAGAATGTTATATTAGATGATATAGATAGACTGGAACTGGAGGTCTCAGTTGCTGCCATGTTTCCTGTGGGGTGAAGAAAAGAGTTTGCTTAAAATACATTGAGTTTGGCATGAATGGCACATACATGACTTTAGTATACCATGTTGGAGAAGCATTTCAGGGACACATGGCAGTGCAATATCCTTTCCTGGCTGAGAACTCTACAAGGTTGGGTAGAAAATATATGTATACTACCATTCCCAGAGGGGTGGCCAAAGGACTGGAACTGTGCGGTTTGTTTCAGCCCCAGAAGTAGGAAAGAATTTAGGCATGAAGGAAAAAACACGTTAACTTGAGAAGATCTTAAAATGGTTCTTAGGAATGGCATTCCTTCTTCTTGAGGTATAATTTGTATGCATTGATATGTTCAGCTATTAAATGTACCTTTGAGTCGTGACAAATGCATATCAAGCTACGGAACTTTTCCATCACCTCTGAAGCTCCCCCATGCCTCTTTCTAGTCTGTGTCCTGGTCACCACAGGCAGGCACCGGTTTGATTTCTGTTACCATAGGTTGGCTTTACTTTAGGATATCGTAGGAATGGGATTAGCTAGTATGGGCTTTTGGTTTCTGGCTTCTTTTTATTCAGTATACTGTTTTTTTGATTTATTCATATTGTTGTCAGCATCCATAATTCCTATTTTTTTTTCATTGCTGAGTAGTAATCCACTGTGAGCATATACCATGGTTGATTGATCCTTTGATAGACATTCAGGCTATTTCTAGTTTTGGGTTACTATGAATAAAATGGATACAGACATTGTAGTACAAGGATTTTTTTGTAGACATGTGCTTTGATTTATTTTCTATAAATCCCTAGGAGTAGAATTGGTGCATTATAGAGTAAATGCATGTTTAACTTTTTAAGAAACTGCCAAAGCGTTTTCCAAAGTGATTATACTATCTTATACTTAATCAGCAATATGTAAGAGTTCTGGTTACTCCACATCCTTGACAACAGTTGGTGTTGTCAGTCTTTTTTTACTTACTCATTTTAGTGGGCTAAGCATTGGTCTCTCATTGTGATTCTATTCCACATCTTCCAGAGTGATGTGGAATACTTTTTCAAGTGCTTGTTTATCTTCATTTGTGAAGTGCCTCTTCAAGTCTTTTGCTTATCTTTCAGCATTTTTTTATTGAGTACTAGATTACTTTTTATATTCTAGATACAAGTGATTTGTCATATTTATATATATTTATTTTCTCCCATTCTGTGGCTTATTTGCTTATTCTTTTGATGACACTGTTTAATGAACATTTTAAATTCTGGTGAACTCCGTGCTACCAATTTTTTATTTTACCTTATTCCTTTCTGTGTACTTTCTAAGAAATCTATCTTTTGGTTTCATAGATTTTTAAAGCTTTATATTTTGAAATAATTTTAGAATTACAGAAAAGTTGCAAAGATAGTACACAGAGTCCCTTTGTATATACTTCATCCAGCTTTCCCAGAGTTTACATCTTGCATGACTATGGTACAATTATTGAAACTAAGAAGTTTACATTGGTACAATATATATTATATTATGATTACAGATTTTGTTTGGATTTTACTAGTTTTTTTCCCTTAACGTCCCGTTGCATTCCAGGATCCCATCTAGGATACTACATTGTATTTTAGTTGTCATGACTTCTTAGTTTTCTCCAGTCTGTGATAGTTCTTCAGTCTTTCCTTGTCTTTTATAACCTTGACACTTTTAAAGACGTCTCCTGGAATTTTGTAGGATCATTATCGATATGTGCTCATCTAAAATTTCTCTCATGATCAGATTGTGGTTATGGATTACTAGGAAGAATGAAAACTACAGAGGTTATATGCTCTTCTTCTTGTTTCTAATAACCTTTTTATTTTTAGCTTTTATGACTTAGGTCTATGACTGTCTCAAGTTATGTTTCTGTGTATTTTCTTTGGAGAAAAGCCTGCTGGGATTTTAACTGAGACTGTGTTGGATCTTTAGATCAATCTGGGGAGAATTGACATCTTACCACTATTGAGTCTTCCAGTTCATGCATGCATAGTATATCTTTATGTTTATTTAGGTTTTCTTTATTTGGTCAGTAATATTTTAGAATTTTAAGTATAAACAGCTCGCATGTCTTTTGTTACTTTATCCCCAAGTATATATTTGATATTTTTGATATTTTGTAAAAATTATTCTTAGCAATTTTTATTGCTAATAGAAAAACTTTGTATCCTGGAACATTGCTAAATTTATTTATCAGAGCTAGTACTTTTCTCGTAGATCTATTCAGACTTTTACATACACATGTCATTAATGAATAAAGAGTTTTACATCTTCCTTTTTAATCTCTGTGCCTTTCATGTCTCTTGCTTGTCTGATTACAGTGGCTGGCCCCTCCAGAACAGTGTTAACTAGAGATGGCAAGAACAGACATTTTTGTCTTATTTCCAACCTTAGGGGTAAACTAATATTTCACTGTTAAGTGGTGTTAACTGCACATTTTTTTGTAGATGCTCATTGGAGGCTAAGGAAGTTCTCTTCTCCTAGTTCGCTGAAAGTGTTTAGCACAAACAAGTTTTGTAACATAAGTAGGTTACAAAGATGTATCACATGCTTTTTTTGCATCTACTGAAATGATGAGTTTTCCTACTTAATCTGTTAATAAAGTGAGCTATTCTAATTAATTTCTGATCTTTAATTCCTAGAATAAACTCTAGTTGATTACGGTGTTTTATCTTTTCACATGTTTCTAGGTGATTTAATAATACTTTATTAAAGATTTCTTGAGGGATTTTGGTCTGTAATTTTCTTATACTGCCTTTAGTTTTGGTACTGGGATTATAATGATTTTATAGAATGAGTTGGGAAGTATTCTTTCCTTTATTGTCTAAAAGAGTTTGTGAGATTGGTATTATTTCTTTTTTAATTATGTGGAAGAATTTACCAGTGGAGACTTTTAGTTCTGCAGTTTTCTTTGGGGAAGTTGTTTAATTAAAAATTCAATTTATTTAACAGATGCATATTTATTTAGATTTCTATTTCTTTTTGTGTCAGTTTTGGTAAGTTGTATCTTTGAAGGAATTTGTTTCATCTAAGTTATTAAATATATTGGTATAATGCTGTTCCCAACATTTCCTCATGCTTTGCTTTTAATTTTTTGTATAATCTGTATTGGTGTTTACTGTCTTATTCTTGATATGGGTAACTTCTATTTTCTCTCTTTTAAAAAAATATTAATCAGTATTGCTGGATGGTTATAAATTTTATTAGGCTTTTTAAGGAACCAACTAATGGCTTTGTTGATTTTTTTCTGTTTGTTAGTTATTTCATTGATTCGTTGTCACTTTTATTATATTTTTTATTTAAGCCTACTTTCAGTTTAACTTGGGGAACTGTGTTAATTTTAACTTTTGCCTTAAAGTAAGGAGAAAGCAGGTTAGTAAGGGGAAAAAGAGATTAATTATTATAAAATATTTTTAAAATAAGGAATAACTTTTTATTTAAAAAATTGTAGGCAAGTTGAACTTAGTATCAGTTTTCTAAATATGAACAAAGTTTACCCATTAGACCTAAAATACCTAAACAGGCATGGATACTCTGGTCTTAATGGTGCTGCCTTGAGGATTGAATTAGTTCAAGAAGGAACTCTCTCATCTTCCACAACCCATTCCAGAATTAACAAAGTAACACCTCCAGAAATAGATATACTAGAGAGCATAAGACAGATCTTCTTCACATAATTAAATTCGTTTGAAACATGAAAATTATACCTCTACTTTTAATTGATGTGTTCAGCCGTGGGCATCGATGTGGGAAATATGGTAATTACACTTAAGAGATAAACATTAATAGTTTTATGCGCATGGATCATCCATAAAAGAAGAATTAGGTGCCCCGAATGTTTTTCATCCATGTCCTTTATGAGGAAGAACATTACAGTGGAGGGAATGATTCTATACTACTACTGGGGGGAATTAATGATTATTGTCTGTATTCATAAAAATGAGACCGTAACCTAAGATGTACCATAAAGCAATAACAATAATGATTAGGACTGACATTACCCTTTGCTTTTAAAAGAATCATAACGAAGCATTTTCATGCCTCAGATGAAATTTACCTTTTCTGTATGGCCATAGGGGCATAGGGTGACTCAGGGCACAAGTGGTTTTGGATGACAGAGAGGTTAAGATATCCAAGTTTAATCTTTGTAATAAACTTTTTCTACTGAATGTAATCATTTTTTGCTGCTTTCCTTTTGTATAATAGCCTTTGAAAATGAGCTTAACACATGTGGAAAGTTTGCCATTGGGAAATACTTCTATTAGGTCTTGGTTTCAAGTAACTACTTGTACTCACTCTACATATTAAACTTAAATACCACTTTTGTGAGATAGCCTTTAGGTTAACACTTACTGTGGCAATCACTGATTACTTATTTGTGATATGTCTGTCCACCTCAACCCCATAAATATTTGTGTCAGAACGAATGAGTAAATGAATGCATCAACTGAAAGTTGTTAGTGAATTGAAAGTAGGGCAATTAATATTACAAACAGTGACAGAACAGATGCTCTTCTGATAATGGCACTGTCTTTATGGAAGGCAGGATCTGAACATTGTGTGTGATGACTTGATCTGTTATTCTGCCCTCTGGAATGCTAAAGAAGTAGGAATTGGATAAAGGACATATTTGTTAGAGTTTTTAAGAATATAAAAGTTTATTTAAAGTAGTCTAATTTAAATTTTTCCAAATTATTTTAAGTGGACCAAGATATACCCAGGATATTTCAAACTTTGATTGATTGCTTTTTCTCTAAAGCAAGATGATGTTTCAACAAACTTTTCTATCTGATTTCTGAGTTATCATTCTCATAATCAGAAGATATACAACAATACAAAAGGCAAGCCAAGAAAAAATTGCCCTGTATTTTGTAACTGCAGCCAGAATTTATTTTTTAAATAATAGGAGAGAATTGCTTGGTTGAAGGAATAGTAAATTATTTATTCCCCTTAGAAAACCACGCTGAAAGAAAAAATGCAGGGTTTTCTCTTTCCCCCTATTTTGTATCAGAATTGATTGTGCACTAGCATATTACCATTCAGTCCTATAAAAAATTTGTTAACATTTTTTCCTCTTCCTAGGATTTTTATTTCTGTAATATTTTTATATAATGTCCAAGTAATAAATACCCAACAGAATTTTTTGTGCGTTTTTTATGGGGCAGATAATGCAGTTTCCTTGTCAAATAGCAAACTACTTTCCATCATTTACTTTTCTTAGTAGGTAATGCTGTGTCCTGTGTAGAAATGTAAATCAGCTGGTATAGAATTCTGGCTACCATTAATGAGATGGATACCCATTGCTATCATACAATCAGTACTTTATAAATTCTGATACTTTGTGGTCCATTTTAATATTGAAAACCCTGACAGCCTGTTTATTAATCTATCATGTAATCACTAAATTACTGTCATTCTGTGATATGATATATGATTTTATAATAAGCCCTTTAGAGGAGTGTTGCTTCCCTTGAAGAACTTAGAGTCTAGCCGAGGGAGACAAGGCGAGTACACAGGAAACAAGAGGAGAGAGCTCAGACAATAGAGAGTATAATTCTGCATTCCTTGTTGTAAGTGTTTCAAGTGGGGAAGGATTATTGTGAGTGTGTGGGATCTCTTCTGTTTGCTACTCCCAGATCCACTCCGCCTTCCCCCTTAGTGCCAGGGAAGTCCACCTGTAAGAATTGCATCAGTCTCTCCTGCCCTCTGGCTCCTGGGTGAGTTCAGCCAGTAAGGAGCATCACCAAGAGACCAAAGGGAGAGAAAAGAGTGAGGTCTGCCCCCGCCCCATGCCCTCTAGCCCTTCAAGCTGAAGGGTGGTTACTACCTCTTTGGTTCCTAATCTCAGGCAGAATGTTATTCTATCCCTGCAACGATGTGGACAAAATATCCCCTTTTAAAACTCTTATCTGCCAGGACCCAGCTCACCCAATCCGCCTGGACCCTGATTATACCCTGGGCTCAGTAGTTATCCCAGGTTTATTTAGGGAAGCTGGAGTCTGGCCTTGGACATGGCGGGGGTTGGGGGAATGTGCCTGAGAAATGGGAGAGGAGAGATACATGGAAATATAAATCTTTTAGAGCTCTCTGGCAATTCTAGCCTTACCTAGGAAGTGCCAGGGAATCGCTTGCCTTAAGTGTCAGGCTCTCACATTTTCAGGCATCTCTGCCTCATGGACTCATGAGGACGAGATTCTCTCATGCAGGTTTGAGGAGACCAAAACTGATAACCTAGGGAGGTTGCTACACCTGAACAGGTGGTTTGTAATTCTGCTCAGGGAGTGTCGCTGTGATATGCTTGCTCAGAGCATGATTGGAAACTGTGATCTTCTAGAACCAGGGCACCCATGGCAAGCTCTGTGACTGTGGTTGTCCCCTTTTAGGTGCTGGGATTTAGCATAGGACAAAGCATACAGAGCCCCTAACCTCCTGGCCCAGGACCCACTCTGAGCGCATGCACTGTATTTAGTTAACGTGTCTCTTTAGGCTCATTTAATCTCATCAGTTCCTCGGGCTTGGTCTTTCATGCCCTCTACATTTCTGAGACTAAAAACCAGCATCTCATGGACTCTTCTGCAGTCTAAATTTATTTAATACTCTCTCATGACTGGATTTACATTTT
Organism: Tarsius wallacei; assembly: GCA_963574415.1. Lineage (NCBI taxonomy): Eukaryota > Metazoa > Chordata > Mammalia > Primates > Tarsiidae > Tarsius > Tarsius wallacei. The sequence continues at coordinate 22,420 of CAUYQG010128379.1, forward strand.
GGATTTTTGGCAGGAGTACCCTGGAGAGACTCTCTGGTCCTTCTTAATGTGTCATGTCCAGAGACAAGAGACATGGATTTGTCCCATTCCTGGTGATGTGAACGTCATCACTTGGTTAAGAGGGTATCTGCCTGGGTTGTTTAATTTAAATATATAAGGTTTCTGCTATCTGTAGGCATAATAATGGGCAAAACTGAATAAAACACTGTCCTTGTCATTACATGTCTTCAAATCTTCCTCTTTCTTTGGCCCTTTGAACTGAAGGGGTGAAATTGGTTTTGTCTCAATGTTGATCAGAACACAGTAAAGGGCTAGTGACTCCAGGCTACAGAGGGGTGCAGGGTTAGTGGGAGACAGTGTTTTGGGGTGTATGTGGGGGTTTCCCTTCTTTTCTGTTTTGGTAGTACTTAGTAAGTGCCTCTGCGAAAGGGACAGCCCCTCGCATGCGTCTTTGCGCTCTCCTTACAGGATGTGTCTGGGTTAGCTATTGTTGCCTAACAGACCACCTCAAAACTTAGTGGCTTAAAATAATCATACTAATTTATTTTGCTTGTGGATATGCAATTTTGGCAGGGCAAAAATCAGTCCCTAATACAGTCACACTAAGCTACGAGTTTGTTTCCCATACATCATTTGGGGATGTGTGACCCCGGGAGATTTCGCCTCTCATTAAATTGACAATTTCTTGATTCTCTATGTAGCTATGTGTCTGTTTCAAGTCCTAGTGTTTTCTGACCTCGAGGGCTCATTTGATTAAAAAAAATACAACTGTGTTTGTTCAGGTTAAAAATATGACCTTTTGAAAGCTCTATATGTTTGGAAGCTACCCTAACGAAGGAAAATCTTCATAATCAGTGATGCAGAGAACTTATTTATTGAGTTTTAATGGGGACATACAGCATAGTTATAAATTTGAAGATGTGTTGTAACAAGTTATGTGGTGTTTGGAAGCCCATATGCCCCAAGTGTGACTTCTGGCTAATAATTTTTACCAATGCAAATTACCAAGTGGCATTTATGGACTGTGTTTGTCATCAAGAATAAAACTTCAGCTAAATGTAGAACTATTGATTGTTATTTTCATGGGCAAATATTTTCCCATGGGTCACAGTGGATTTCTGCCCTAAGCCTCTAATAATGCTAGGTTCTTATTTTAATAAATAGAACAGTCTTCCTTTTATAGGCTAGTCTCTTGTAGAAATCAGGACTCACTATTCCGTAGTAATATGAATGTAGCCTTGTTCTCCTTTGGGGTAAAGAGCAATATATTACTCCCATTGATCTCCGAATTATTTCCACATGCCAAGGAATCCTGTTTCTGAGGCTTGATGTCCAGCGGTAGATGGATTCTGTTCCTCTCTTTCATTTGGGCACTTTTCCCTGCCAGCTATTATTTTGTGCTTGTAAATTCTGCCACTCATAACAAGACAGTCCTGATGAATCACCCGAGAAGTTAACCTTTACCATCCAGAGCTCTTAAAATGTTAAATTGCTTTTCAAATGTCCAGTGCTTCTTGGAATGTCACATTATAGCATAACAACACAGGGCTCTTCAACACCTGGCACAGGTAGTGGCTTTGTCTCTGTGGTGCATGTGTTTTTGGTACAAGCCCCTTGGCCGCAATAACTCAGTTCCCTCTACTCAGTTACCACTGAGTATCCTTTCAGGCAGAAGATGGCAGCTGCTGCTGAGAACAGCAGCTTAATTTTTTAAAAGAACATTTTGCAAATAATGCATAACACCTCCATTTGCAATCTGCTTTTATATGCAGTTCAGGTGTTGCTCAGTAAATTTGGTACAAATCGCAGGTCACTGGAAACCCCTAATGAGTACTGAACCTTCCTACTTGAAATTTTGCCACATCAGAGGAGTCAGTACCTAGCCAGACCCATGTGCTTTGCCCTGCCTGCCTGTCAGCATACAGAGTGCAAATTTTTAAAATGGGCACAAAGCCTAACAAAATCTGTAGGATCTATTGAGGCAGCTGGTCCATAATTTCCGGTTGTTTGTACTGAGTTTTTGAGAGGAGTCATTCTCTTATAAAAATCTTCTGTTTGTACTAAATTTTGGTATGTGCTCAGTCTTATAAAAATAGCACATAGAAATAATAGATAAAATAATGGTTGGAAGAGATGTAATAGTCACATGCAAAATCATACAGACCCTTAATGCCACACCTCCTCCAAGACAGGTCAATCCACTGTCAAAGACAAAACACTGGACAGCTGGCAGAATAGATGAACTAATATGCTCCACCCCAGGAAGTCCACACCCTAGTGACTCTGACTCACTCACCATACTGGGTTATTATGCTGTGTGGACAAATCAAAAGCATTTTATGCCTTCCTCAGCATTTACATAAAAGCTTTCTTTTAAAGTTCTTCAGTTTAGCTTCACCAAACATCAGAATGACCTTAGGTGGAAAGGAAGGTTTTGTAGAGCCCCTAATTCTGTATTTGGAGAAGTGTATAATGTTAGCTCTAATTAAGTGATTTGTCCAGCCAAATAACAAAGCCAGTCAGATCTCCTGAAATGATCACATTTAACTTAGTCTTCCAAACCACAGTGTCCTTCCTATGTCCTTCTTTTAGAAAAGAATGTAAGGTGATTTACCGAAATTTATACAATTGTCACATAGTGACTAAAAATGGCCCTGAGCTTCCTAGCAGCTGATGTGAAAACAGAAACTTCAAGAGTCCTGTTGTCCTTAGTATAATCTTATCAATGACTTCTGCAAGCAAAGATTTTCCTCACACTGTGATCCCAGAGACATTATTCCTGTATGTCCTATTAGACAGTGATATAGAAGGCAAGATTATTTCTGACGTCCTTGTAATAACTAGCAATTTTTATCTGGAAGTTTTTGTTGCATCCTCTTGTACACGCAGTGATCAGAATATAGGCCAGTCACGGTGGATGGAGGAAGACGTATTTGTTTCCCTCATCTAGATCTTTCTTTAATGCTTTAATACAATATCCAGATGCTATATACTGTAGCATATTGAATTATTAATTGAATCTAGTTTTAAAAAATCTGCTTGGGAATGAAAACAAATGAGCAATAAAAATGTTAACTACCAATGCCTAGTGAATAAATAATGGAAGAATAGTTTTCTACCATTGCCTGAGCGGAGGTATGTTTATTCTCAAATCAGACATTACGAGTGCTTTTCTCCTGAATGATCGTTTTAATGCAATTACTACTTAGTGAGTCATCTCTGGGGCAGGGTATAGTATTGTGGTTATGCCCTTTTCAATCCAAATCAGTACATTTTTGTATTTAAAGTTTATCTCACATTGAGCATAATGCCGCCATACATAAAAAGGTCATTTTTACGCGTCTTTTGATCAGTGACATGAGAGAAGGCTTGAAAACTGTTCAATGGCACGTAGGTGACCGATGATTAGTTTCCGACTACTAGGAGTAGCCAACGCAGATTGAAAGCAATGGTCAAGTTTGAGCCACTTGAGTAGAAACAAGAGTAAGGTAGACTGTTTTGTTAAAGATCAGATAATCTGTAAGCATCACATGATCATAGGCCTGTTCTCATTCGTTTGTGTCCAGATCGACAGTAGAGAATCAAGATTCCCTTTGCCTTGGAGGGGAAAATGAGGAGGTGGATTGTGGTGGGATCAAGAGGGTAGAGTAAGCCCAAGGCTGAGTGTGGTTGGTGAGTGTAGTATTTGTTTTATATTAAGAGCAGCATTTCTTAACAATTCCGAAGCTTTCATTAGAATACTGAGTCCAATGTTAGCTACTTTCAAAGAGGAAAAAAAGAAAATGAACGGTAAAAGCTCCACAGGCAGGCAAGGGAGGTAATTCCAAGTCTGAGTGCATGATTCACAGTGAAGCATTAAGGGAGCGTGGGTTATTTAACCTGAAGAGAAGAATAGACTTTTCTAAACTAGTGTCTAAGGAATAATATTTTGGTAATGCTCGAAATACTTCACTTTAATCTTGCGCACAGAATGACTGAGTTTTGCATGAACTTGTTAATTATGTAAAATAGTGAAATTACACACAGTGCAACAGAATTGGGCTAGTGTCAGGCGGCTTACACAGATTTTGCATAATTTTAACATATTTTTACCAATGACACAATAAACATGTGAGCGACTTCAGATGTATGAGGAGGAAAGGTGGTTTTCTATCTCCATCGAGGACAAAGAAGACCTGAATTACAAAAGGAGAAATAGCCGTGCATGTTGCTGGATTAAATTGCTTGCCATTCGGGGGTTGAGGGAGTCTGATTGTAAAGACTATGGCTCATCCAGTAATTGCCTGGTGTGTAGTACATAGATATACTTGCAGTACATTAACAGGTGAGAGTACAGGCCATGGTCTTGGCACATGATAGCTTTTTAGTCTTTAGTACAGTTCTTGAATGGTGTGGCTGTGAGGGTTCCAGCAGAGAAACAGAAACAGCAGGAGATAAGAGAATATAGATGTGTGTGTGTGTGTGTGTGTGAGATATATGTATGGAGAGGTAGGTAGGCAGGTAGATAGTAGCAGGGAGTTGGCTTATACAACTGTGAGGTCTGGCTAGGCAAGTTCAAAATCCATAGGACAGGCCATCAGAAAGAGCAGGCTAGAAGAAGCCCTTGGACAGGAGCTGATGCTGAAGTCCACTAGTGGAATTTCTTCTTCTTCTTCAGGGAAGGCTTAGTTCTGCTCTTAGGGCCTTTTAACTGATTGAATCAGGCCCACCCAGGTTGTCTGGGATGCTCTTCCTTAACATAAACTGATTATAGGCTTTAGTCATATCTATAAAATACCTTCACAGCAATACATGGGTTGAATAATTTTTCTGTTTGATTAGATGGCTGGGGACTGTAGTGTCGCCAAGCTGACACATGCAACTAACTATCCCAGATGAATAGGGGTGGTGTTATATTGCTGGTAGGCACATAGGTCTTAAAGCGTCCACTTGGTAGTTGGGAAGTTCTGAATCTGAAGCCCAGCTCTGCCACATTCTAGTCCTGCTGACAAGCATGTTTCTTAACCTCTTGGCTTCAGTTTCCTCATATATGAAATGGGGTTAATTATGTCAACTTTGTGGGGGCACTTTGGGTAGTCGAATGAATATCCGGCATGATAAAAGTAAACAGTTAAAGGTAGTTATTGTGGTTTGGTACATTCAGGATTCAATTTTGAGAGTTTTATTTTCATGTTGTTTGGAATGGCATTCAGAAATGTAAGAATGCCTAAAAACCAGCTGGCTGGAGTCATAGGAAGAGGTCAGAGTATTTTGGTGTTGGAACCTATGAAAATTTCTTTCCTTTTATGTTTCCAGCCACACATTAGTCAGGACTGGCTTTAATATTCTCTTGTTGTACAGAGCAAAGATTATCAGCTTATTTATCAAACACGGGGAATTAAAAAAAAACATTGAATGGGAATGTTCTCCGATAGCAGTGAGGGCAAGATACATGATAACATCTGTATGAATACAAAATGGAGTCATTAGGATCTGTGCTGCCGGTATGAGTACCAACTGAATTCCTAATGACGGAACTCTTAAAATAATGTATGACTTAGGATGTGGGGAAGTGGAGCGCTTAATTTTGCAGTTGGTTTATTGCAGCCCTTACCAAGCGTGGCTGCTAGTAAGTAGACAGTTAAATTAAACTCATGAATATCTTTTATAGTTTTTAAAATTATAAAATTGAAACAAAAGTCTTATATTGCTGTTTGTACCAATGTGCTGAAATGCAGGAAGCTAGGAATAAACACAGGAGAGCAAAGGGAGCAAACAATAAACCGGTGCAATTCCTCCTTGGTATTTTACAATAACCAGCATCTAAGATGATGAGAAAATGAACTGTAACAGATGATATTATCTTAATTTCTGAGTGGATGGGAGGGAGGGCAGAGGGGCAGGCAAGGAGCGTTTGGACCGAGAACTCGAGGTAGCCACATGGGTAACTGTCCTTGGCCATAGGTGTGGACGGTTACCATGGCCAAGAGGGTAGCTATTTAAGATTTCATTGGACGTTTTCCCCAAGCAGGTAGGATCAGGCCAGTAGGAAGTTGAGCAGACACCCTTAGGACCCTTCTGTAAAGATGTGAAGACGTGAAATCCAACAGAAAAAAGGAGCAGCAGGACCTTCCTGGATGATGGGCACCAAGTTGTAGGCAGCACAGACCTATCCTTAATGCTTAATGCTTCTGCAGGATAGCATGGTTTCTACTGCAGGGTAGCATGCTGAAGGGATGTCCCAACATGGGGGCAGAGGTGGCAGAGAGAGTGGGAGGAGGAAAAGCACGAGAGGGACAGCCTCAGAAGAGATGTCTGGAGAGAAGGGGAAGAAGCCAGTGGTGGGAGCAGCAGAGGCGCCACCAGAGGAAAGGGAACTAAAGGCTGGTGGGGACACTAGGCACTGGCCATCAACCTGGAGCAACCCAGCGGCTAGCCATGGGGATATAGGCACTGGCTATGTGGGAATAGCCTGAACGCTAGGCCTAAGGCACACCTGAAAAGAGGATCAAACAGATTGCTAACTCAAGGATTCTTAGATACTTCCAGTATAACACAATACGGTGCTGTGTGCCATTTAGAAAGCAAGACTTCTGCCAACCAAATGATGATATATAATAGACTGTAAGACGCATTCCAATTTTAGAGAGAGTCTTGGAGGAGACAGGCTTGTGGAATGGACAGTGCTCATCTGGAACATCTTCCTTGCTCCAAAAACGAAAAAGGCAAACACAAAAGTGATATTAAAGAAACAAAACAAAAACAAGCTACCAATATTGCTCTCGCTGAAAAATGTGTTAATAAAAAGAAAGCCCTCTTTTAATTAAAAACTATACTAGGCAACTAATCAGAGCATTAAGTTTCTGACTTCAGGACCTGATATATTTCTGTGTCAACTGGTGTTTGTCTTACAAGATACTGAGAGGAAAGGGTGTAAGTAAATTAATTCAAAATCAGACGGAAAGGGCCTCAAGCCAGTCTATTTTTGTATAGGACTATTTCTTTCTTTTCTTTTTTCCTACACTCTAAATTTAGTCAAGTGGAATTCATTTATAAGTACTGTCCTATTCAACCTTTAGAAGGAGGATTTACCATTTAATGGGAGATGTGCATTTTGTTTTAAAGATGGAACATGATATCCTTGCATAGTTATTCTCCAGAGGTGCAGACCCTGTTTTGCCTTGTGTGTTAAGCACAGAGGAGGCACACGTTTATGTCAGACCCCACAGACCCAGCATTTATGCATGAAGCTCAAGGCTTGGGGAAGTCTTCACTTTTTCCCAATAGAGTGTCAGATGGTAAAACTGTCAGAAATGACAACCAGTTTCATATTTATGATCCCAGAAAGGCAGAACAAGCAGGAGAGAAAAGGGAAGAGTTTCTAATGAAGGTTAAAATTAGTAAAGAAGATGTGTAGAACGATTGATTAAAACTTAGCAAATTTAAGCAAGGAATGAGATATTACTAAATTCTTTCTTCCTTTAGAAAAGTGCCGTCTACTAGGAATGTCTTAAAAGGATGTCAGATTGAGAAGATAAATAGAGTTCCTGTAATATGTTTAGGAAGAAGATTTGTAATTGATAGCATCAGCAGGTTGTTAGCGATCGTCAAACAGGGCATTTTTCCATTCAAATGGAGGTGATTCAAGACATAGGCCTACAGGCTGTTTGTCCAGTTACATTAAGATCCCCCAAACCCACGAGATAAATCTGATATAGGTAAAGAGCTTAATGTAAAACTAGGAGACATATTGCAAACGGTATCAGAAATTGTTTCAAAATCTAGTTTAAAAAATATCATTAAATTAGTATCTGATTTTATTTGTGCATCTTAAATTTCAAAGTTATCTATTTAAGGAAAGCCTATAAAGAGGTTATTAATATTTATATTCCAATTTCCTGAACTCATTTTAAAGGAGAGATAATCTGGTATCTCTACTACTACTACTTTTTAAAAAATATGAAGGATGCCCACAAATTCTCATAATTGTCCTAAATGCAAGATATTTGTAGATTTCGTTGTTTCAAATACTCACTTATTATTTTTTCATGCAATCAACAAATATTTATAGACAGTTTACTATTGCCAAGTGCTGTTCCAAATGTCAGCAATCTAATAGAAGTCTATTGCCATAAATCATTGATTTCAAGATGCATGTTTTCTCACATTTTAATATCTCTAAAATTGGAATGTGTCTTACAATCTATTATATGTCATCATTTGGTTGGCAGAAGTCTTGTTTTCTAAATGGCACACAGCACTGTATTGTGTTATGCTGGAATTATCTAAGAATCCTTGAAATAGGGTGTAATGATACATTAACATTATACACCTATATACTGATGTACCTGAACAACTACTTATTCATATTTATTTAGAAAATTGAGGTTATTCTTCCAAGAAACTCATGTTTATGCCTCTGGCAGAAGGAAGAAACTGACTTCAGTATAGAATATGCTGTGTGTCCTTAGTAGTTGTAAATTAAGAGTAAAAAATAAAAAGAAAAATTTGAATTGGTAGGTAAAATGAGATTCAGAAGAATATAAATACTAAATTTTTATATATTTCGTCTCTCATTATGCATGAGAGGTTTTCAGACAGCTTAATCATCTCAGCGTTGGTGTCATGTAGGATGTTGGCAATGTGTAATGTGTATGTACATATTTTATATCATTATTTTTTCTTTGTGTTTTATTCTGTGACTAAAATAAATTTGATTACTTTATAATATTGCTTTAAGTAAATCCAATTATGAAAGTCTGGATTATTCAAGAAAGTTAAATTTGGAGGTGATTCTTCTCTTTGAACATAGAATTATCACAGAATTTGCTCAAATGGGACGTTTAAAATCAACTTTGATTCACAAAAATTCAGTCTGCATCAATTTTAAAAGCATATGTGTCATGTTAAATGAGGTACACCTGCATTGATGAGGTACCACCTGCGTTGATGGGGTACACTTGCATTGTTGAGCTCAGTCAACAAGTGAGTTCAGCTGAAAATAAGCAGACATGCAGTGAGCCGTGTGTGTGTATGTATTTATGCATTCAAAACATTATTCGGAAGAGTCTTACACTGGGGATTAGAGTTTATCACTCATTGGTCTTAAACAGATGTTCAGCTTCTCTGTCCTTATAGAAGAAATGATATTTTCTCTTATTAACTTGTATATATATAACAAGTTGATACTAAAGGTAGCATGCAACTTCTAGATTTTAAGAATTTACAGGGCTATAAATTATTTATGCTGTTTATTGAGATTATACCATTTTTAAAAAGAACAATAACCTATGGTTTAAGCAGTCAAATATACTTCCAGATATATCCAAAATCTGTATTTGATGAACAGTATACATGGCCACAGCATATGGGGGTTCTGTAGGAGCACCTCAGAGGGACCTCTGTTTCAGAGTGAGGAGAAAATTACACTCTAGCAGATATGTAAAGGATGCACAGAAGGAAACAAAATTACAAAAGCCAGGCCAGGCTCGGTGGCTCAGCCTGTATTCCTGTGCTTTGGGAGGCCAAGGTGAGTGGATTGCCTGAGCCCGCGGGTTCGAGACCCGCCTGGGCAATTTGGCGAGACCTCATCTCTACAATAAATCAAAAATCAAGCTGGGCTCGGTGGCTCAGCCTGTAATCCCGCGCCTTTGGGAGGCTGAGGTGAGTGGATTGCCTGAGCCCGTGAGTTCGAGACCCGCCTGGGCAAGCGAGACCTCATCTCTACAATAAATAAAAAAATTAGCCGGGTGTGGTAGCGCACGCCTGTAGTTCCAGCTACTCGGAAGGCTGAGGTGGAAGGATCGCCGGAGCCCAGCAGGTCGAGGCTGCGGTGGCCGGGAGCGGCCACTGCACTCCACGCGGGGCGACAGCGTTCTACTCCACCCCAAAAAAAAAAAAAAAATCAGCCGGGCATGGTAGCGCGTGCCTGTAATTCCAGCTACTCGGAAGGCTGAGGCGGAAGGATCGCCGGAGCCCAGCTTGATTTTTGATTTATTGTAGAGATGAGGTCTCGCCAAATTGCCCAGGCGGG
>CAUYQG010128385.1:0-13054 GCA_963574415.1 Tarsius wallacei
ACTATCTGACCAAGGGACCCTACTCCTAGGTATATAATCAAGAGAAATGATAATATACATCCACACAAAGACATGTAAATGTCACAGCAGCATTATTCATAGCAAACAACCCAAACGCCCATCAACTGATAAGGAGATAAACAAAATGTGGTGCATCCATACAACAGAATATTATTCGGCTGTAAGAAGAAATAAGGTACTGACAGAGGCTACAGCATGGATGAGCCTTAAAAAACATTGTGCTAGGCCAGGCTGTAATCCCAGCACTTTGGGAGGCCAAGGTGAGAGGACTGCCTGAGCCCAGAGGTTCAAGACCAGCCTGGGCAACTTGTCTCTACAATAAATCACAAAAAAACTAGCCAGGTGTGGTAGCACATGTCTGTAGTTCCAGCTACTTGGAAGGCTGAGGTGGAAGGATCACCTAAGCCCAGCAGGTCAAGGCTGTGGTGGCCGTGAGCATGCCTCTGTACTTCAGCCTAGGTGACAAAGAGTGAGACTCCAACTCAAAAAAAAAAAAAAAAAGTGTGCTAAGTGAAAAAAGCCAAAGGCCACATACTGTATGATTCCATTTTATAAAATGTCCAGAGTAGGCAAGTCTACAGAGACAGAAGTGGTTGCCAGGATGGTGGGGAGGGCAGAACCAGGAGGGGCTGCTGACAGGTAAGGGATTTCTTGTTGGGTTCTAAAATCAGATAGTGGGGATGGTTGAGCAACACTGAATACACTAAAAACCACTAAATTTTACACTTTAAAATGGTGAAGTGATGTTATGTGAATTATATCTGAATAATAGTTATTTAAATGTTTAAAAAAGAGAGCTTTTGGGAGGTGGAGGCAAGAGAATTGCCTGAGCCCAGGGGTTCAAGACCAGCTTGGGCAACATGGCGAGACCTCATCTTCACAATAAATCAAAAAATTAGCTGGGTGTGGTGGCATGTGCCTGTAGTTCCAGCTACTTGGAAGGTTGAGGTGGAAGGATCGCTGGAGCCCAGCAGGTTGAGGCTGTGGTGGCCAGAAGCGTGCCACTGCACTTAGCCTGGGCGATGGAGTAAGACTCCAACTCAAAAAAATAAAATAAAATAAAACAGGAAAACAGGAGTCTACAACCCTGGGGGCCACAGACTGGCACACTGGTGGCCTGTTAGGAACCGCAGGCCACACAGCAGGGGCTGAGCTGCGAGGGCGTTGGGGGAGTCTACCTCCTGTCAGATCTGCAGCCGCATTAGGTCCTCACAGGAGATCGACCCTATTGTGAGCTGCACATGTGAGGGGTCTAGGTTTGTACACTCCTTATTAGACTCTAATGCCTGATGATTCCCCTCCCCCAACCCGCCTGTGGAAAAACTGTCTTCCGTGAAACCAGTCGCTGATGCCAAAAAGGTTGGGAACGACTGATTCAAAATGTACATAATCACTTTTTTTTTTAAAGTGCCAGTCTAAAACATTCCACACTGAGAAAGAGGACTTCAATATTTAATGGCATAGTCTCAGTCTCCAGGGAGGAAGGTATTTAAATACTAACATTTGTTTTACTTCAAAGTTAAATACAATTCTGTGGGGACCCATTCATGTCACCTTTCTCCATGCAACTGTGAGAGAATTTAGGGAAATAAGTCATCCTTATCTGATACTGGAATTCTAAACTAGAGTAAATTATTGCTACCAAAGTTCTACCTACCTCTTTGGCATACAAAGCACCCATTAAGAAAAAACTTTAGGTCCAGATTCAAAAGAAAACATTAAAATTTTCATTCATCTATTACAAATACTGAAATCTAACACATAAACTTTTAAAGAGGGAATATGTTTCTAAAGCAGCTAAAAATGAGAACAGTTCTCACCACTCATGGTCATTCAAGAAATTACTTGCAGCTGGTGCAGTGGCTCACACCTGCAATCCCAACACTTGAGAGGCCAAGGCAAAAGAATTGCCTGAGTCCAGGGGTTCGAGACCAGCCTGGGCAACTTGGCGAGACCTCGCCTCTACAATAAATCAAAAAATTAGCTGGACATGATGGCCTGTGCCTGTGGTTCCAGCTCCTTGGAAGGCTGAGGCTGAAGGCTCACCTGAGCCCAGCAGGTCAAGGCTGTGGTGGCCATGAGCATGCCACTGCACTCCAGTCAGGGCGACAGAGGGAGAAGCATACTCAAAAAAAGAAAAGAGGGGCAACCCCTTCGGGTCCCCTCCTACTGTGGGATCTTCTCCGTCCTCTCAATAAATCTGGCTTTCTCAAAAAAGAAAAGAAAAGAAAAGAAATCACCTGCACTATGTTGTCTTTGTATCTACCATCCCCTCAGGGAACTGGGACCAGACCCTTCTCTACCCATACCTCTCAGTCCATTGTCTAGCATGTGGCCAGAGCCTGATACATGGACTTTTCATTTAACACAAATTAAATTAAAACTAAGAGATGCCTCCCAATCAGAGGACTAAAAATAAGTATTAAATGCTTCTCTTAAGTTCAAAACTAAAAGCAACAAAAAAAAAGCAAGTTTTTAAAAGTTTTGAGCTTTATCTTCCCCATCTGAAATCACGGCAGATCACAGTAACACTTTTAAAAGAAATACACAGAACAATTTGATATAAAAAATAGAAAGTAGGAATTAAGAAAACTGATTATGAAAACTCTGTCCACAGCTGGGTGTGGTGGCATCTGCCTGTAGTCCTAGCTACTTGAGAGGATCTCTTGAGTCCAGGATTTGAGGCTACAGTAAGCGATGACTGCAGCTGTTAATAGCCACTGCATTCCAACCCGAGTACTGCAGTGAGACTGTCTCTTAAACAAACAATAAGGCCAGGTGTGGTGGCTCATGCCTATAATCTCAGCACTTTGGGAGGCCAAGGTGAGAGGACTGCCTGAGGCCATGGGTTTGACACCATCCTGGACAACTTGGTGAGAACGCATTTCTACATAAATCAAAAAATTAAGCCAGGTGTGGTGGCTCAAGCCTGTAATCCCAGCACTTTGGGAGGCTGAGGCGAGAGGACTACCTGAGCTCAGGGGCTCGAGGCCAGCCTGAGCAACATGGCAAGACCCCATCTCCACAGTAAATCAAAAAAAAAAAAAATCAGCCAGGCGTGGTGACACACGCCTGTGGTCCAGCTACTTGGAAGGCTGAGGCGGAAGGATCGCCTGAACCCAGCAGGTTGAGGCTGCAGTGGTCGTGAGTGTGTTACTGTACTCTAGCCTGGATGACAGAGTGAGATGCTGACTCAAAAAATTTAAAAAATTTTTTTAAAAAGGTATACTGAGGCCGGGCTTGGTGGCTCAGCCTGTAATCCCAGCACTTTGGGAGGCCGAGGTGAGAGGATTGCCTGAGCCTGCAGGTTCGAGACCAGCCTGGACAACTTAGCAAGACCTCATCTCTACAATAAATCAAAAAATAGCCAGGCATGGTGGCGCATGCCTGTAGTTCCAGCTTCCAGCTACTTGGAAGGCTGAGTCTGACCCCAACAGGCCAAGGCTGCGGTGGCCATGAGCATGTCACTGCACTCCAGCCTGGGCGACAGGGTGAGGCTCCAACTCAAAAAAAAAAAAAAAAAAAAAGGCATACTGGTAAAAACCAAATAAAATATTATGGTAATTAAAATACAGTTTGAGGCTGTGCTCGGTGGCTCAGCCTGTAATCCCAGCACTTTGGGAGGCCAAGGCGAGTTGATTGCCTGAGCCCGCCGGTTCGAGACCTACCCGGGCAACTTGGCGAGACCTCGTCTCTACACTAAATCAAAAATTAGCTGGGCATGGTAGCACGCGCCTGTGGTTCCAGCTACTTGGAAGGCTGAGGCAGAAGGATCCCCGGAGCCCAGCAGGTTGAGGCTGCGGTGGCCAGGAGCTTGTCACTGCACTCCAGTCTGGGCAACAGAGTGAGAGTCCAACTCAAAAAAAAAAAAAATTAAAAAAAAATACAGGTTGAGCATCCCTGATCCAAAGACCTAAAACTTGAAATGCTCCAAAATCTCAAACTTTTTGAGTGACAACATAATACTAAAAGGAAATGCTTACTGGAATGTTTCAGATTTTGGATTAGGGACACTGCAAATATTCCAAAATCTGAAATCCAAAACGCTTCTGGTTCAAAGCATTTTCAGATAAGGGATACTCAACCTATATAGCCACCACTTAAGTAACACCTACTATATATCAGACACTGTAGTAGTAATATATATACATTGTCTCTAAGGTTTATTACAACAATCTTGCAAACTAGACACAATTATCCTAATCTTGCAAACGAGTTGAGTTCAGTTAACTGGCCTAAAATGATACAAACAGGTAACGACTGTTCCCAAATTAAAATTTATGTCTGCCTAATTCTGAAGTCCATGTTATCACACACACCCCAAGATAAAATTTTAAAGGTTATCTGGAATACAATACTTGGAATACAATACTATTTGCTATGATAGAAGACTATCCCAGATGTGGCTTTGGAGGAAAAAAGTAACAATTTTCTAGATACATGTAGGAAGGTAGAACAGTTATAAGCAAAAGTGATATTTAAAGTATGTAGGTGGGGCATGGTGCCTCATGCCTATAATCCCAGTACTTTAGGAGGCCAAGGCAGGAGGATCGCTTGAGTCCAGGAGTTTGAGAGCAGTCTGGACACATAATGAGACTTCCTCTCTACATAAAATTTTTTAAAAAGGCCAGGTGCAGTGGCTCACACCTGTAAAACCAAAACTTTGGGAGGCAGAGGGGAGAGGATTGCCTGAACCCAAGGGTTTCAAGACCAGCCTGGGGAACACGGCAAGACCTCATCTCTACAAAAAAATAAAAAATAAAAAAAATTAGTCAGGCATGGTGGCACATGCCTGTAGTCTCAACTACAAGGAGGCTAAAGCAGAAGGATCACCTAAACCCAGGAGGTCCGGGCTGTGGTGAGCTGTGATCATGCCACTACACTACAGCCAGGGCAAGAGTGTATGACCCTGACTCAAAAAAAAAAAAAAAACAGGGCAGGTTCAGTGGCTCAGTCTGCAATCCCAGCATTTAGGGAGGCCAAGGTGAGTGAACTACCTGAGCCCGCGGGTTCAAGACCAGCCCGGGCAACTTGGCGAGATCTTGTTTCTACAGTAAATCAAAAATTTGGCCAGGAGTGGTAGCGTGCACCTGTAACTCCGGCTGTATGAAAGGCTGAGGCAGAAGGATCGCTGGAGCCCAGCAGGTTGAGGCTGCGGTGGCCGGGAGCGTGCCAGTCTGGGCGACAGAGTGAGACTCCAACTCAAAAAAAAAAAAAAAAAAAAGCAAGGAGGTCCAAAAATATGACACTTTTAACTAAAACTGAGAATGAAAATATAATGCGACCACTTAACAATCATTTTGAAATTTTATTTACTTATTTTGTTTGTGAGTCAGGATCTCACTTTGTCGCCCAAGCTGGAGTACAGTGGCATGAACACAACAATCACAGCTCATGGCAGCCTTGACCTCCTGAGCTCATGCAATATTTCCACCTCAGCATCCTGTACCTGGGACTATAGGTGCATGCCACCACACCTGGCTACTTTTTAATTTTTTTATAGAGATGAGGTTTTGCTATGTTGCTCAGGCTGGTCTTAAATTCCTGGGCTCAAGCAATCCACCTGCCTCAGCTTCCCAATGTGGTGGGATTACAGGCATGAGACACCCACCCGGCTTAAATTTTAAATGAATTGCCTCAGAAGACATGAAATCACTATTATAATAAGAAAAGTCATTTCTAATCAAAAGCATATAGAAAAAAAGAGAGAAGGTAGATGATTAAAGAAATAAGTAAAATGGTCAGCTTTAAGTGTACACTTCTCATTCATTGAAGTTTTTCACTTTTATGTTTAAAAGACAGAGTAAGGCTGGGCACAGTGAGTAGCTCATGTCTGTAATTCTGGCACTTTGGGAGGCCAAGGCAGGAGGGAGGATCGCTTGAGGCCAGAAGCTCTAAATCAACCTGGGCAACACAGCCAGACCTGATCTCTACTATGATCTCTCTACCTGATCTCTAATTCCAAAAATTTGCCAGGTGTGGTGGTGTGTGCCTGCAGTCCCAGCTGCTCAGGAGGTTGAGGTAGAGGATCATCCGAGCCCAGGAAATGGAGGCTACAGTGAGCTGTGATCATGCCATTCCACTCCAGCCTAGGCAACAGAGTAAAACCCCAACTCAAAAAAGAACAAAACAAAATAAAATAAAAGAGTAAAAATTTAAATTTCAAATAAAAATATAAACTAAATGCAGACTAAAAATGTAAACTGAAAGCCGGGTACGGTGGCTCATGCCTATAATCTCAGCACTTTGGGAGGCTGAGGTGAGAGGATTGTCTGAGCCCACAGATTCGAGGCCAGCCTAGAAAACTTGGCAAGATCTCGTCTCTACAATAAATCAAAAAATTAGATGGGAATGGTGGCGTGTGCCTGTAGTTCCAGCTACGTGGAAGGCTGAGGCAGAAGGATAGTCTGAGCCCAGCAGGTCTAGGCTGTGGTGGCTGTGAGTGTGCCACTGCACTCCAGCCTGTGCAACAGAGTGAGACTCCAACTCAAAAAAAAAAAAGTAAATTGAATAACTCAATTTAAAAATGGTCAAAAGAGCATTATGGCTCAGGCCCATAACCCCAAGAAGGCAGAAGCAAGAGGACTGCCTGAGCCCGGGGGTTCAAGACCAGCCTGGGCAACTTGGCAAGACCTCGTCTCTACAATCAATCAAAAAATTAGCCGAGCGTGGTGGCTCACACCTGTAGTTTCAGCTACTTGGAAGACGGAGGCGGAAGGAATGCCTGAGCCCAATGGGTCAAGGCTACAGAGGTCGTGATGGTGTCACGGCACTCTGGCCTGGGTGACAGTGAGACTCTGACTCAGAAAAAAAAAGACAGATAATAACAAGTGTTGATGAGAAAGTTGTGAAATTGGAACCCTTATCCACTGCTGGTGGGAATGTTAAAATAATATAGTTGCTTTGTACCTCAAAAATTTATATAGGTGTGGTGGCTCATACCTACAGTCCCAGCATTTGAGGAGGCCAAGGTGGAAGGATCACTTGAGCCCAGGAGCTCAAGACCAGCCTGGGCGGCACAGCGAGACCCCTTCTCTACCAAAAAAAAGAAAAGAAAGAAAGCTAGGTGTGGTGGCTCATGCCACAGCTCCTAGCTACTTAGGAAGCTGAAATAGGAGGATCACTTGAGCCTAGGAGTTTGAGGCTGTACTCCACCCTGGGCAACAGAGGGAGTCTCAAAAAAAAACCTTAGGCCAGGTGAGGTGGCTCAAGCCTGTAATCCCATGCGGTAGCTCACACATGTAATCCCAGCACTTTGGGAGGGCGAAGCAAGAGGACTGCCTGAGCCCACGGGTTCGACACCAGCCTAGGCAACATGGCAAGACCTCATCTCTACAATAAATCAAAAAATTAGCCAGGTGTGGTGGCACGTGCCTATAGTTCCAGCTGCTTGGAAGGTTGAGGCGGAAGGGTCACCTGAGCCCAGCAGGTCAACCTTGGGGTGGCCTTGAGCATGCCATTGCACTCCAGTCTGGTCAACAGAGTGAGACTCCAACTCAAAAAAAAAAAACCAAAAAAAAAAGTAAATTTATTCAAATGTCAATTCTCCCCAAACTGATCTACAGTTTTAACACTATTCCAATCAAAATTTCAGAAGGATTTTTGAACAGAAATGAGCAAGCTGATTCTAAAATTTATAGAAGAATCACAATACCTATTTTCAATCTTACTTTACAGGTACAGCAATTAAGATAGAAAGGGTATTTGTGAACGTTTACATACAGATCACTAAAACAGAACAGAAAGTCCAGAAACAGACCTACCCACAAATGGTCAACAGATATTCAACAAGATATAAAGACAATTCAGTGAGAAAAAAAGGATAATCTTTTCAACAAACAGTGCTGTATATTGGACATTCACATGCAAGAACAACAAAAATAAACTTTGATCTTACCTCACACAATATACAGAAATAAACTCAAAATGGGTCAAAAACTAAATGTAACACCTAAAATTATAAAACTTCTGGAAGAAAATTTAGGAGAAAATATTTGTGAACATGAGTTAGACAAAGATTCCTTAAATTGGATACCAAAAACACAATCCATAAGAGAACAAATGAATAAATTGTACTTGATCAAAATTTAAGAGTGCTTTGCAATATAGCATTAAGAAAATGACAAGACTGCTGGGCGTGGTGGCTCAAGCCTGTAATCCCAGTACTTTGGGAGGCCAAAGTGAGAGGACTGCCTGAGTCCACAGGTTCGAGATCAGCCTGGGCTACTTGGCGAGACCTCATTTCTACAATAAATCAAAAAATCAGCCAGGCATGGTGGTGCATGCCTGTAGTTCCAGTTACTTGGAAGGCTGAGGTGGAAGAATCGCCTGAGCCCAGCAGGTTGAGGCTGTGGTGGCTATAAGTGTGCTACCACACTCCAGCCTGGGTGACGGTGAGACTCCAACCCAAAAAGAAAATGAAAAGACAGGCTAAAGACTTTGAGAAAATATTTACAAATCACCTATCTGCTAAAGGATTTGCACTTAGAATATATGATGACCTCTGAAAACTCAATAATAAGAAAACAACCTGGGCAACCCCCTCGGTTCCCCTCCCACTGTGGGAGCTTTTCTGTCCTCTAAATAAATCTTGCTTTCTCACTAAAAAAAAAAAAAAAGAAAAAAGAAAAAAAGAAAACAACCCAATTAAAATACGCAGATTTGGACACTTCACTAAAGAAGACACACAGAAATACATGAAAAATCCTTAACAAGTAAATATTAATACTATGAGATACCACCACCCATCAGAATGGCTAAAATTTTTAAAACTAACAATACCAAGTACAGATAAGGATGAGAATTCTCATGCATTGCTGGTAGGAAGGCAAAATAGTATTGCCACTTTTGAAAAGTTTGGCAGTTTCTTATAAACATATACTTGTCATACAACCCATTAATCCTGCTCCTAGATATTCATATAGTCAAATGACATGTTCACACAAAAATCTGTATGCAAATGCTTATAGAAGCTTCACTCATGATTGCCCCAAATTGGAAACAACTAAATGTCCTCCAGCTGGGGGATGGATAGACCAACTGTAGTATATCCATACAACAGACTAGTGGTCAGCAACGAAAAGGAACAAACTTCAGATACACACAGTGGTCAGTGAATCCCCGATGCATTATGCTAAGAGAAAGAAATCATTTTAAAAGCTACATACTGTATGATTCCATTGGTGCAACATTCTGAAAAAGGCAAGACTATACAGGGATAGAAAACAGTTCTGTGACTGCCAGGGACTGGCAACAGGAGAGACTGACCACAAAAGGACAGCATAAGGAAATTTGGGGGAGACGTAGCACCGTTCTGATTATGGTGGTGGTGACATGGCTATACGTAATGGCTGAATTTGAAGATTTACTAGAAAGGGTGAATTTTATAATAAGCACATTATACCTTAATTTTGAAAATGGAAAAAATGCAATATGTATTTAATATTTTTCCAGATATACTTATTTGTATACTAATCAAAGGTCTCTAATTTTTTTTTAAGTATAAGAATGGGCCAGGCTCAGTGGCTCAGTCTGTCATCCCAGCACTTTGGGAGGCCTAATGCGAGTGGATTGCCTGAGCCCAAAAGTTTGAGACCAGCCCAAGAAATCTGGCGAGACCTCCTCTCTACAATAAGTAAAAAATTAGCCAGGTGTGGTAGTGCGTGTCTGTAGTTCCGGTTCCTTGGAAGGCTGAGGCGGAAGGATTGCCAGAGCCCAGCAAGTCGATGCTGGGGTGGCCGTGAGTGTGCCACTGCACTCCAGCCTAGGTAACACAGTAAGACTCCAAGTCAAAAAAAAAAGAATGAGCCAAGCATGGTGGCTCATGCCTGTGATCCAAGCACTTTGGGAGGCTAAGGTGGGAGGATTGCTTGAGCTCAGGAATTTGAGACCACCCTAGGCAACATAGAGAGATCCTGTCTCTACCAAAAAATCAGAAAATTAGCCAGGCGTAGTGGCACACGCCTAAACCCCAGCTACTTAGGAGGCTGAGGCAGAAGGATCGCCTGAGTCAGAGGGTTGAGACTGCGGTGAGCCATGATCATGCCTCTACACTTCAGCCTTTGTGACAGGGTGAGACCCCTGATTCAAAAAAAAGAAAGAGTATAAGAATGAATGAAGATTGCTTCAATCTAGGTGACCTCAGCCTCTGACGCATTCTGTGAATCATGGCTCCATCTGACAAAGGTATGTATTTAATGCACAAACAGAAACTACATTATTTTCCAAAAGAATGTAATTCTTTTTTTTTTTTGAGTTGGAGTCTCACTCTGTCGCCCAGACTGAAGTGCAGTGGCCACTCCCGGCCACCGCAGCCTCAACCTGCTGGGCTCCAGCGATCCTTCCACCACAGCCTTCCAAGTAGCTGGAACTACAGGCACGCGCTACCACGCCCGGCTAATTTTTTTGATTTATTGTAGAGATGAGGTCTCGCCAAGTTGCCCAGGCAGGTCTTGAACCTGCGGGCTCAGGCAATCCACTCACCTCAGTCTCCCAAAGGCGCGGGATTACAGGCTGAGCCACTGAGCCCGGCAAGAATGTGATTCTTATAAAGGAATGTGAGGAGAAATTGGTAGCAGCTAGTAAATAAGAAAGACAAACAGAGCATCTGTAAATTCTTGCATCTTTGTAACACACTAATAAAAAACTTCAGTGAACAGGAGTAAACTCTGGACTACAACTTGAATTTATATGATTGAAACATCATATAAACCAGGCTCGATGGCTCAATCTGTAATCCCAGCACTTTGGGAGGCCAAGGTGAGTGGGTTGACTGAGACCTCATCTCTACAATAAATCAAAAATTAGCCGGGCATGGTAGCACGCGCCTATAGTTCTGGTTACTTGGAAGGCTGAGGCTGAAGGATCGCCGGAGTCCAGTAAGTAGACGCTAACGTGGCCATGAGTGTGCCACGGCACTTCAGCCTGGGCGACAGCTTGAGACTCAAACTCAAAAAAAAAAAAAAAAAAAAAAAGGAACATCATATATTAACATACATGGATCCACAAAAAAATACAATTCTTTTACAATCTCTCTGCAAGGTACAGAGCAGAAGACTACATTTTATAGAGAAAAAAGAACAGAATCAAAAGTAAAATCATGAACAGAATTGGAAACAAATCTGTGCATGCTTTTTGGTTTTTCTTTTTTGATTTGGAGTCTCACCCTGTCTCCCAGACTGGAGTGCAGTGGCACACTCCTGGTCACCGCAGCCTCGACCTGCTGGGCTCCGGTGATCCTTCCACCTCAGCCTTCCAAGTAGCTGGAACTACAGGTGAGCGCTCCCACACCCGGCTAATTTTTCGATTTATTGTAGAGATGAGGTCTCCCCAAGTAGCCCAGGCGGGTCTCGAACCCACGGGCTCAGGCAATCCACTCACCTCAGCCTCCCAAGGCACGGGATTACAGGCTGAGCCACTGAGCCCGTATTATTCATTTTATAGATGAAGAGACTGAGGCACAAAAAGATTATCTGCCAAAGTCGCACAGTTAATAAGCCATGAGTCAGAATTTTATCCCAGTCTACTTCCAGAGCCCACTCTTAATTTTTATACTTTATAGTCACTCATTCAACATTAACCAAGTGCCAGGTGCTAATTCATGTACTGATGACAGACATTAGAATAAGACAAGGTCCTACTCTCCCCTGAAGAATCTTATCATCTAGTTAGGCAAGACCAACACGAATAAGCGCAATGAGTACACCCTAAGGGTGTTGCCCCGGATTGTCTGTCTGTCACAGCATGAGAAGGGTGACTCATCTCTGTGTTCCCCACTGATCCCCTACAGCAGGCTCTAAACAAATGTTTGCTGAATAAACAACTAAAGTCAACCCATGACTTCCCCTTCTGTTGTATTGTAGATGCCAGCCACTCAGTGGAGTTCAACTCCAAAGGGACAAGGGGCCACACACTACATATATCTGGCTCTCCTTCATATCCTTAGTGATATTCCTTCATTCAACAAGTGTCTATTATGTGAACCTCTGAGCCAGCCATTGCTCTTGGCATCAGAACACACGAGAAAAAGCCCCTGCTCTCATGCAAGTAACATTCAAGTGAATGAAACAATCAAACAAGTACCAGGAGGAAAAAGAAACAAGACCATTTCAGATTATTTTAATTGCTATGAATAAAATAAACATTTTCATTTATCATGAAAAAATATGATCAACGGTGACTATGGGATGTTAATTTAGACTAGGAAGACCAGGCTGTGAGGGTGATGTTTAAATTAATTGGTACACAGAGCCAGGCATGGTGGCTCAAGCCTGTAATCCCAGCACTTTGGGAGGCCGAGGTAAGAGGACTGCCTGAGACCAGGGGTTTGAGACAGCCTGGGCAACTGGGTGAGACCTCGTCTCTACAATAAATCAAAAAATTAGCCAGGTGTGGCGGCTCGCACCTGTAGTTCCAGCTACCTGGAAGGCTGAGGCAGAAGGATCACTTGAGCCCAGTAGGTCAAGGCTGCGGTGGTCCGTGAGTATGCCACTGCACTCCAGCCTGAGCAACAGAGACTCCAACTCAAAAGTAAATAAATAAAAATAAATTGGTACACAGAGGTTTAAAAGCATCTTTATTTTAGCTGGGCATGGTGGCTCACGCCTGCAATCCCAGCATTTTGGGAAGGACTGCCTGAGCCTGGGGGGAGGGGGGTTTCTAGACCAGCCTGGACAACTTGGCGAGACCTCATCTCTACCATAAATCAAAAAATTAGACCAGGTGCAGTGGCTCAGCCTGTAATCCCAGCACTTTGGGAAGCCGAGGCAAGAGGATTGCCTGAGCCCAAGGGTTCGAGACTAGCCTGGGCCCTGTCTCTACAATAAATCACAAAAAAACTAGCTGGGCGTAATGGCATATGTCTGTAGTTCCAGCTACTGGGAAGGCTGAGGTGGAAGGATTGCCTAAGTCCAGCAGGTCAAGGCTGCGGTGGCCGTGAGCGTGCCACTGCACTCCAGCCTGGGCGACAGAGTGAGACTACAACTCAAAAATAAAATAAATAAAAGCATCTTCATTTTTCTCTCTCTTTTTTTTT
>CAUYQG010128390.1:0-11085 GCA_963574415.1 Tarsius wallacei
ATAACACACTGGTATTTGTGTATCCAAACCATATCTAAACATAGAAAAGGTACAGTAAAAATATACTATAAAATATTTTAAATAGTGCACCTGTGAAGGGCACTTGCCATGAGTGAATCTTGCAAGACAAGAAATTGTTCTGGGTGAGTCAGTGAGTAAGTGGTGAGTGACTGGGAAGGCCTAGGATATTACATTACTGTAGACTTTATGAACACTGTACACTTAGGCTACACTCAATTTATTTAAAAATTTTTTCTGCAATAAATTAACCTCAGCTTACTGTAATTTTTTTTACTTTGTAAACTTCTAATTTTTTTTTTAACTTTCTGGTTCTTTTATAATAACATTTAGCTTACAACACAAACACATTATACAACTATACAAAAATATTTTCTTTCTTTACATCCTTACTCTATAAATTCATTCGGTTTTTAACATTAATTTTTTTTCACTTTTTAAACTTTTTTGTTAAAAGCTAAAACACAAACACACAGTAGCCTAGGTCTACACAGGGTCAGGATCACCAACATCACTCTCTTCCACCTCCACATTTTGTCTCACTGGAAGATCTTCAGAGGCAATAACACATAGGGAGCTGTCCACTCCTATGATAGCAATGTCTTCTTCTGGAATTCCTCCTGAAGGACCTTTCTGAGGTTGTTTTAGAGTTAACTTTTTTTATAAGTAGAAGGAGTGCACTCTAAAATAATAATAAAAAGTATAATACAGTAAACACATAGACCTGTAACATAGTTGTTTGTAGCATTATCAAGTACTGTGTATTGTATATAATGGTATATGCTAGACTTTTATATGTCTGGCCACGCATCAGGTTTGTTTATACCAGCATCACCACAAACACATGAGTAACGTGTTATGCTATGACACTATGATGACTATGAAGTCACTGGGTGGTAGGAAGTTTTTAGTTCTGTTATAATCTTACGGGATCACCATGGCATATGTGGTCAGTCATTGAACAAAATATTGTTATGCAACACATGACTTACATTGGATTAATCAAGTTTTCTTTTTGCCTTGATTACTTTTAAGAACTATACACATACACACACATGCATTTGTTCTCTCTCCCCGCCACCCCCACACACAAACACATTTCTGCTCAGAAATCAATGTGATTCTACTATCTGTATATTGAGCCTTTCTCACATTTAGGGAAATACTTAGGTATCTCTGATAGCCTCACTAACTACTTCATAAAGAAATTAAGGCCCTCAAGGCTCTAGGCAGAAATCTGGAAACTAAACATATAATTTTCTTGAACTCAGATTCCTAAATTGGAACAGTCACCCATTGCTTCTAATTTTGCCCTTAGGTATTTATAATTTTATCCCCTAAAGTCCATCTTCTAAATCACTGTCTTTGTTTAAACCTTCAGCCCCTCTCACCTGGAGTACAATTGTCTACTAACAGGTATCCCTGTTTCACAGTGTCCCAGTCAAAACATGGAACCATAAAAAATAATGATAAATTACTGTATTAAGCCAGTGAGTTTTAGGGTGGTGTTATGGTCTGAATGGTTGTGTTGCCCCAAAATTATTCTATTGAAACCTAATCTCTAAAATAGTATTGTTAAGAAGTGAAACCTTTAAGAGGTGATTAGATCATGAAGGCAGAATCTTCATTAATAAGATTAGTGCCCTTATAAAGAGACCCAAAGGACTTTGTTCACCCCTTCTGCCATGTGAGGACATAGCAAGAAGGTGCCATCTATGAGGAATGGGCTCTCATCAGACACCCAGTCTTCTGGTACCTTGATCTTGGAATTCCCAGCTTCCAAAACTGTGAGAAATAAATTTATGCTGTTTATAAGCCACCTAACTTATGACATTTTTGTTATAGCAGTTGGAATAGGCCGGGCTCGGTGGCTCAGCCTGAAATCCTAGTACTTTGGGAGGCGGAGGCGAGTGGATTGCCTGAGCCCGCAGGTTCGCGACCCACCCGTGCAACTTGGCGAGACCTCATCTCTACAATAAATAAATAAATAAAAATTAGCCAGGCGTGGTAGTGTACTCCTATAGTTCCAGCTACTTGGAAGGCTGAAGCAGAAGGATCACCTGAGCCCAGCAGGTCGAGGCTGAGGTGGCTGTGAGCATGCCACTGCCCTCCAGCCTGGGCAACAGAGTGAGACTTCAACTCAAAAAATAAAAAGAATGAACTTGCCCACAAAAAAAGGCAAATGGTTTATAGAGAGGAGTCTTTTATCCATTGGCATTGCATCAATAAGACATAATTCCAACCGAGCTTTGAATCAAAGTGAGGTGGTGTGAGTGTGAATGTTCTCCACGTAACTGAAACACAAAGGTTGGCCTGGATTTGGAGGTTTGGTGTGCTAAATAACTTTTATTTGCCCATTGAGATCCACTTTCAACTCTATGCCAAACCCAGAAGGCTGGCATGTATGAACATAATCAAGGCATTCCATTGCTATCTGACTTCCCATTTTGTTTAGACCATGGAAGGCTCTAGCAAGAGGTCAGAAGGCAGAAGGAAAGTAGAATGAGGATATTTTTCCTCTAGCCTCACACCTGGTGGCTGCTGTCACTTGGTTGCTGTCCTCTACTGAAAGTCACAGCTCCTGCTCAGCAGCCTTCACCATACATTTTTTTCTGTGTGGGTTTCAGAAACCAGACCTTCCCTTGTCACTTCAAAGGTAGGGGTGATCCTAGCTCCCTTCCTTGTTACTCTCCCTAAATCCTGCCTAAACTTCGATTAAATTCTTCAGATAAGTCAAATTGAGTGATCTGGACTGGGACTGCCACAGATGGTTTATGCAGCCATGCCATCCTGTCCCTATGCTCTCACCTCCTCCATGACCAGAGATATATTCTAAACGTATGAAGAGAAGAGACAGAAAGGAAAGACAAGGCAGTTTCCTACCACAGCCTTCTAGCATGATTCTTTGTCCTGTTTGGAGATTACACAAGTAGATTACCCTGGGGTGGCTAGACCTCCTGTTTCAGTTAACAGACCCCAGTGTGTAGATCTTCTGCCGATGAGGGCTCTACAGATTGCCACCATTTCTCTCTGGATGTATGGGGACTGGATGAAGAGTAGACCCACTGAACTGGACAAGCAAGTAAAAATCTAGATCACTAAATCCAAAGAAGCAGAGTGAAAAGTGGAATCTAAAATGTAGACATAAAACATAGAAATAAGGCTATTCAACAAATGAGGTACTTTAGAATAGGTAGAAAGGAATTGAGCTGGAAAAGTTCCTCAGCATTTTTTTTAACTGTTTCTAGGCAAATTTATGTGGACTTAGTATATTTAATAGAGCTGGAGAGACTGGACGATGTTTTCCCAGAATTTTCCTATTTCTTCCCTCTTACAAATCCAAGAGCTTTTCTTAAGTCCGCTCTTAGCAATGATTTTCATGCTGGACTCCATAGAGCCCTGGGTTCCATAGAGACACCACAGGGGCATCTTTGTGGGTGAGGGAAAGGCTGAGCAGGTGGGACTCCAGGTCAGTGGCTGCCCCCAGTCTTGTCCACACAAATTAGCTCTTTATTTTCCAAGTTGGTTTCTATATTGCATTTCATTTTTTAAAGGCAAAAGGGAGAAGTCTGTTACTTTAAAAAGAATGAGAACCACTGCTCCTCTCTCTTACCTTTGATCCATTTAGTCTCCTTGGGGGATTCAGGTTTTAAGGGCTAAAACCAACCTTATGATTATTCTATTTCAGTGCCTCTTACAGCATCAAAGTGGAGCTGCAAAATTACTCTCAAGCTGCGTATTCCAAAGTTGAAGCAACTCTAGTGATCATCTCCTATAACCTTCCCTTTTGCTACAATATTTCTGAGAAGAGACAACCGTCTGTTTGAACACCTCCAAAGACAGGGAGTTCTCTATCCCAAGACAGCAGCCACCTTATCATTCAACAGCTCTAATAACTAAAATATTTGAAGTCATATGGTTCTAAATTATACCTCTTTGTGACTTGAGTCATCTTGTCTTCCAGACTTGTATGAAGTAAGTCTACATGGCCATGCTCCCATATTGAAATTAAGCTATTAATACTGAAGAATAAGGCTTTTCTCCCATCTAAATTTTCCATCCAAATTCTTCACTATATTTACATGAGTTCTTATTTATCTACATTCTTTTTAAGAAGTAAGACCAAAATTGGAATAATTTAGATGTGGTGTGACCAAGAAAAGTAGAACTAACCCGGATACCACACCAGTATTAGAAAAGTCTAAAATGTTATTACATTATTTTTGGCAGCTCCATCACATTGAGAGTTCATTTATAGTTTGTGGTGAATAAACACCAAAATCTGCTTTTAAGCCATATTTCTCTATCTTGTTCTCAGCCAAGATTTTTTTCTAAGTACAGGATTTCATATCTATCCTTATTCTACTTCATTCCACAGTTTCAGTCCATCATCAGAGCTTATTGAAATCTTTTTTTTTTAAATCTTCAACTTCATTATCCAACATAATCAACAAAGTTTTGTAACATACCCATAGTTAATGAAGAAGAAAGTTAATTTATGGTGCTTTACTTCAACTAGCATCCAAATTATGAAGTTACCAATCATGGCCATATCACACCTATGCAACAGGTTAGTTGATACATTAGAAAAAGATAAGCAATATCCTACAGTTATTATTGAAGAGGAATGGATTATATCAATTTATATAAGACCAGCTCACATCATAACATCCAAATCAGCTCTCCCTTAATAGAGATGAAAAGATAGAAACCAATGAGCTCAACAGGCCATGGGAAATGGGCAAAGGCATGAGCATACGTGTACTATTCCCAGGCCTTGGGAGCATGACAGTAGCAGGTCAAACGGTGCAGAATGCTGCTGTTATCCTCTGTGATCCACTGAAAATGGAGACAACAGGAAGACTGGATCTAATTGATTGGACTGGTACTGAATGGGGGCAGGGGAAGCATAGAAACTTTCTCCTCCAGGTAGAATAAAATGGTTTTCATCAGGTCAAAATTCCCATTAATAACTGGAAAAATTTGATTTACTATTTTTTTTAAAGTCATACATTACAAGGCACCTATGATGATTAATTTTATGTGCAACTTAACTGAGCTAAAGAATACCCAAATAGCTTGGAAAACATTTCTGGGTGAGCCCATGAGGGTGTTTCTGTAACAGATTAGCATTTGAATCAGTAGACTGAGTAAAGAAGATTCCCCTTCACCGATGTGAATAGGCATCGTCTCATCTGTTGAGGGCCAGAATAGAACAAAAAGGCAGAGGAAGGTTGGATTCACTCTCTCTTCTTGAGCTAGGACATCTTTCTGCTGTCCTTGAATATTGGAGCTCTTGGTTCTTGGGTCTTCAGACTCACTCTGGTACCAACATCAGCAGCTGCCATCCTCCTCTCCCTTCTCTCCACTAGTCTCGGGCCTTTGGACTCAGACTGGGAGTTACACAGTAGGCTCTCTTGGTTTCCCAGTCTGTAGATGATATATCATGGGAGTTCTTGGCTTCCATAATTGGGTGAGCCAATTCCCATAATAAATCTCACATATATATTCTCTTAGCTCCATTCCTCTGGAGAACTCTGATGAACACAGTACCAGAAAGCTGCAAAATAGTGAGGACGACAGGGAATGAAAGGAAGGAGAAAGAGGAAACTCTCCAGGTTCTTATATTTGATTGTTGAAAAACCAATTGGAGGCAGAGTTTAGTTTCTGACACTATTATAGACACTAAAGATGCATCAGGAAACTGAACAAAGGCCCATCTTTAAAGTGTTTACATTATAGGGCAGGAGAACAGACAATTATTTATTTATTTATTTATTTATTTATTGGCAGGCAGCATAAGATAAATGTAGAAGATTAAAGCCAGGTAAGTAGAGGAGGGAATAACCAAATGACCAAGGTGTGGAGTAGGAAGGAGCTTGTGTGTAATTTTTTTATGAGATGGTCAGGGAAGACCCTTTAATAAGGTGATGTTTAAGTCACTTAAAAGAAATGATGACCTCTAATGCCACTGTAGCCCTGGATGTTAGGCTTAGATAAAAAAGACAAGCCGGGCTCGGTGGCTCAGCCTGTAATCCCGCACTTTGGGAGGCTGAAGTGAGTGGATTGCCTGAGCCCGCAGTTCGAGACCCACCTGGGAAACTTGGTGAGACCTCATCTCTACAATAAATCAAAAAATTAGTGGGGCGTGGTAGTGCGCACCTGTAGTTCCAGCTGTTTGGAAGACTGAGGCGGAAGGATCACCAGAGCCCAGCAGGTCAATGCTGTGGTGGCCGGGAGCAGCCACTGCACTCCAGTCTGGGTGACAGAGTGAGACACCAACTCAAAAAAAAAAAAAAAAAAGACAAAAACAAGTTAGACTATGACTGTGAAAAATAAAATAGGAAGAGAGTATGGTAAAGTTTTTTTTTTTTAGTTGGGGTCTTATTCTGCCATCCCAGCTGGAGTGCAGTGCTGTGATCACAGCTTACCACAGCCTTGACCTTAAGCTCAGGCCATCCTTCTGCCTCAGCCTCCCAAGTAGCTGGGAGTACAGGTATGTGCCACCATGTTTGGCTAATTATTCTGAAATTTTTGTAGAGACAAGTTCTTGCCTAGACTTGTTTCAAACCCCTGGGTTCAAGCAATCCTCCCATCTTGGCCTCCCAAAATGCTGGGATTATAGGCATGACAAACTGCACCCAGCCATGGTAAACTCGATTAGATGTTCATCTCCAGATGTTTTCTCTCTTTAAGTGGGTTTTCCTATACATATACAACCACAGAAATGTTAAAGAAATGGTGGGGAGGAGAGATAGAGAGACACAGTATCTACACCTCAGCAACTTATATTAATTTGAGTTGACGTTAACCTAAGTTATTTTGTTCTAAGATGATCTTTCTTATTTGGATGTTGATCTTTGGCCTGACTTAAAGTAAAAAGACTTCTAAAAACTGACTGAAAATTTACAGAATTCCAGACTTACAGGTAAGGAAAATTAAATGAAAGCAACCTCCTCCACTCAGCCCTGGCTCCGGCCCCCTCCAGAGGCCCACCATGTGCAAGCCTGACTCCACACCCTCAAACCCTCAGAAACTCAACCCCAGCTGAACTTTGTCCCCAGCCACTTCATTTTGGGCTTTTTAAGGAAGATGTTTGGGAAGGGCCAATTACCTGCTTCCAAAGCCAGAGTGCAGTGCTGTAGGCTACCTCTCCTGATAGGATTTGATGATGTTCACCTAATTAATGGCAATGTTTTTGCAAAGTCTCCTTGACTTACCTTATTCTTAGAGGTGAAACAAATATGCATAGACTATCACTGTGCTCTTACAAAGCCTCAACTTTCAGTTTCCTTCTCAACTGGTATCAGTTTATTCTGTCAAGTACCCTGTGCCTAAGAGGTTTGCTATCTGGCCAAGGAGATAACAGAACAGGCGTGAGGGCATTTCAAGGAAAAGCAAGTGAGGCTGCAGGAGCCAGGTGGGAGGGTCATCTGTAGGGCCTGAAATAACCAGTGGCTGCTTTCATAAAGGGGAACAAATAGAATTTAGAACGTGAAAGAAAGATGAAATGTGGCTGAGGGATGGTACTTTCATGAGAGAAAAATTACATATACAGGTAGAGAGAAGGAAGTATTTGTGGCACAGCATGTAAGAAGGCAAGAAGGAGACTAACCATCCCCCCACCCCCAGGAGCCCTAAGACTTCCTTTGATGGAAACTCAGATATTCTGTCTGGGGACCCCACCCAGGGATCTCCATGCCTCACAGAGAACTTCCCCTGTGGAGAAAACCACTCATGTGGCCCTCTGCCCATCACTGCCATCACCGTAAAGCAATCAAAGACAGAAACTAGGAGAAAACAGCTCATTTCCTTATCCTTTGCATAAAGCACCAGTTTTCCAAGGGCAATTTTGTAATTAAGAATTTCCCTGTGTTAGGGGCTAGGCAAGTTTCTCTAATACACAGCAGGCCTCTAAGTTGAAGGAAATATCCACATACTTATGTGCCCAAAGAGATCATACTAAATTCCACAGTCCTCCATGGCACCCTTCATGGGTCAGGATGGAAAAGCAGAGTTCTCCTAAAGGACACAGGCACAAGTTACCTGTATCCAAAAAAGGCAGCCCTAAACTGCCAAGAATTTAAGCCAAGAGCGACCATAAAAAGTGCATTTCTCTTCCAGAGTGATGCAGTAGACACAAAGCTGTTCTGTCTGAGAAACTGCCTGTGAAACTGCCTGTGCACGAGCTGGGTTGTGAGTTTGACTGGCAGCCAATTGTAAGCCAACAGTGCTGAAAACCCAGTCTGTATATCCATGCCAACGTGTATGCATGGCATCACTGTGGACAAAGCTGGTAATCGAGAGCATCCTGTGTGAGGACAATTGCATCATAGAATAAATACTGGGCTCAAATACCACCACAGTCCAAGACTTTTCCAAAGAAAGTTCTCAGCACACATCATCACAAGCATTAGACACTGCTCTACTTGTGCTGCCTGAGGTTTTCTCTTCCCCCGTAAATGCAGAAAAGTGTTCTCTGGTGAAATGTAGTCAGTTCCAAGGCTCCTGCAACCTTAGATTCAGTTTTTCTCCATGCAGTAGGAGAGAAGAGCTAACTAAAGGGGTGAGTCTCCAAGGGTTCGTCTAATCCAGCCCCAACCTACAGAAGTAACAACATAGGCCTCTCCCTATTCCTCTCTCTGAAAAATAAGGACTACCTTCCCCTTTCATTTCTTTTCAAACCTCTATCTTACTACTTCCCAACACAAATCCTCTTAAGCAAGCTTGTTAAATCACCCTTTCCAAGATATGCTGGGGCATTCTAATCTCGATACCTTTATGCCTAAAGGGAACCTTATGCCTAAGTTTCCCTCTGCCCTGGAGTTCTCTTTCCTGTTCTTTCTGGTTATCTCAGTTAAATCCACCACAAATAGTTCTTCCTCAGAGAAACGTCCCTGATCATTGCAATCTAACTGAAAGGTTTCTGCCCCTTATATGCCAAAACTTTTAGCACTGTGTGTGACATGCTGCCTTGCGTAGTTGATTATCTGTGAGTCAATTCCTTGCCTAACCCAAAGCTCATAGAGCACATGGACCATTTCTGATTCACTTTTTAAACCCTAAAATACAAATTTGTGTTTAATCTTTAGATACATACCTATTGTTTCTCCCAGTCAATGTTGATACAGTTTATGAGGCAAACTACCTGGAGTCTGAAGGATTCATTGATGAATTCAGGTATAATTTTAATGCCCTCAACAGCAAGTAAACATGACTAAATGTTATGCGTGCCATGTATTTCTGTTTCTTTGTTTGTTTTGTAGAGACAGGGTCTCACTAGGTTGCCCAGGCTGGTCTACTCTGAGTCTCAAGTGATCTTTCTGCTTTGGCCTCCCAAAGTGCTGGGATTACAGGCATGAGCTCCCTTGCTTGGCCTATTTTGATTTCTTACTGGACCCAAGACATATTTGTGATTCAGAGCTAGTGCACTGAACACCTGAAGCCTATACAGATTCTGCCATTGACGGATTTGGTGGTGGACGCACACTAGGAAAGAGCAGAAGGGAGAAAATTCCCAGCTGGAGCAAGGGATGGAGGTCAACACAGGCCACCATGGGAGTGGCCATCCTGAACATTGATCTGGTACCTGTCCTGTTCTAGCCTTGCCCCACTGAGGTTTGGGGAAAAGATTTTCATCAGGATAAGGAGCTACCATCTTCCTCAGACAAAACTTCTTTTCTTTCAGCCTCCGCTAATCCTCCTCTGGGTGACTCTTGCTGTTCATTTATGTCATTCACACTAAACCTGATCCCTTTTTTGTTTGAAGGTCCTTAAATGGTAGCAACTCAAAATTCACTTTTTATATTGAGGTATAATTCACATGGCATGACATTCATCCTTTTCAACTGTACAAGTCAATGGTTTTTAGGATATTCACAAAGTTGTGCAACCATTGCCACCAATTCCAGAATATTTTCATCACCCCCAGAAAAATCCATATCCACTAGCAGTCATGCCCTATTCTCCCCTCCCCCCAACTCCCGAAAACCACTATCTACTTCTATCTGTATGGATTTGACTATTTTGGACATTTCACTTCAATGACATAATACAGTATGCAGCTTTTTGCTTGTTTCTTTCACTTAGCATCATGTTTTAAGGTGTGTCTACCTTGTAGCATTCCTTTTTATGGATGAAGAGTATTTCATTGTATGAATACACCACATTGTACTTATCCATTTATCATGCAATGAACATTTAGGCTGTGTCCAGTTTTTTGGCTATTACGAATAAAGGGTCTATGAACATTCATGTATAAGTTTTTGGAGTATGTATGTTTTTGTTTTCATTTTCTTGAGTTGTCTCACTCAGTCACCCAGGCTGGAGTGCAGTGGCACACTCGCAGCCACCTCAACCTGGACCTGTTGGGCTCTGGTGATCCTTCCACCTCAGTCCTCCAAGTAGCTGGAACCACAGGCGTTTGCTACCATGTCTGGCTAATTTTTTGATTTATTGTAGAGACAAGGTCTCACCAAGTTGCTCAGGCTGGTCTTGAACCCCTGGGCTCAGGTAGTCCTCTCACTTCCACCTCCCATGCTAGGATTACAGGCTTGAGCCACTGCACCCGGCCTGGTATACATGTTTTAAATTCTCTTGGGTATATACCTAGATGTAGAATAGCTGGGTCAAAGAATAGCCAAAGCAATCCTCAGCAAAAAAAAAAGAAAGAAAGAAAAAGAAAAGCAGGAGGCATCACACTTCCAAACTTTAAGCTTTATTATAAAGCTGCAATAATCAAAACAGCCTGGTATTGGTACAAGGACAGGCATATAGACCAATGGAACAGGATAGAGATTCCAACAGCAAAACATCAATTTCTCAACCAACTCATCTTCAACAAAGCCTCCACCATCAACTACTGGGGAGAGGAGAATTTATTCAGTAAATGGTGCTGGGAAAACTGACCACATGCAGAAGATTAAAACAAAACCCCTACCTATCCCCATACACAAAAAACAACTCTAAATGAATCAAAGACCTCAACATAAAACCTCAAACTATAAGAACCCTAGAAAATGCAGGCGACACCCTTATGGAAGTTGGAACTGGCAACCAATTCCTGAT
>CAUYQG010128392.1:0-10961 GCA_963574415.1 Tarsius wallacei
GCTTCTGCAAAGCAAAAGAAACCGTCAAGAGAACAGGGAGATAGCCCACAGAATGGGAAAAAATATTTGCCAACTGTATTTCTGACAAAGGCCTAACATCTAGGATCTACAAGGAACTCAAACATGCCAAAAGGGAAAAAAAACAAACAGCCCCATTAAAAAATGGGCAAAAGACATGAATAGACACTTCTCAAAAGAAGATATACGGGCAGCCAACAGACACATGTAAAAGTGCTCAGCCTCACTAATCATCAGAGAAATGCAAATCAAAACCACATTGAGATACCTACCATCTAACCCCAGTAAGAATGGCCATCATTAATAAAACAAACAACAGATGCTGGCCAGGATGCAGAGAAAAAGGAATGCTTCTACACTGCTGGTGGGATTGCAAACTAGTGCAACCTCTTTGGAAGACAGTATGGCAATTTCTGAAAGAACTAGAAATTGACCTTCCATATGACCCAGCAATTTCCCTATTAGGAATATACCCGGAGGAACTCAAATCATTCTACAAAAAATATACTTGTACATGTATGCTTGTTGCAGCTCTACTCACAATAGCAAAAACATGGAACCAACCATGCTGCCCATCAAAGCTAGACTGGATTAAAAAAAAATGTGGTACATACACACAATGGAATATTATGTAGCCATAAAGAAGGACAAACATATGGACTTCGTGACAATTTGGATGGATTTAGAGTCAATCATATTCAGTGATCTATCACAGAAACAAAGAACAGAGTACCATATGTTCTCACTCATAACAATTACCATAATACTATAAGAAAGGGATTGGCAGTAGTGGGATACTGCCAGGGGAGGGGGGTGGGATTGGCAGTTGAGAGAAACTGCTAGGGGAGGGAGGGGCAAACCTCATCAGCAAGGGTACCTGCATAATCAACTTTTGTGTACCTAACCCCGAATTGTACCCCAATCTTTAAAATAAAATAAAACAAAACAAAACAAAATTAAATTTTAAAAGGTGAGGTATGTTGAAGCAGGGACTTACAGGTCATAGGTGAACTCAAAGATTTTCTGATTTGCTATTGGTTAAGGACAAGAAGCTTTGTTTAAAGATTTGAAGTCAGTAAAACCATGTTAACTGACAAGGAAGATTGACTTTCTCCAAGGCCCTCAGGAAGAGACTTAGAACAAAGGAAGATAGTTAAAAGTCAGTCTTCATTTCCCCTTATGTGCGGTCTCCATGCCAGTGACCCCCTCTGTGGGGGTCCTCAGGAAGGATCCAAGTCTCTGAAAAACAACTCATGGAAATAGGTTAGGATGTTATCCTCAGTTTCTGTAGGGAAAACAAACATGTCTGAAACGTTAACTTCCTTGGCTACTTTTACCCACCCCCTTGATTACTTCCAGGGCTAGGTAGGTGCCTAGAATTTCCCTTGAAGAAAATTTAAGATTTTCCTTTGTTTCCATGCTTAGGAAACAAAAAAACGGAGTCCCTACTCTGTCTTTTCAGAATTATTGTGATTGGCTGTTTTTATTATTGATATGAACTATTTTTTTTTTTTTGAGTTGGAGTCTCACTCTGATCGCCCAGACTGGAGTACAGTGGCTGCTCCCGGCCACCGCAGCCTCGACCTGCTGGGCTCTGGCCATCCTTCTGCCTCAGTCTTCCGAGTAGCTGAAACTACAGGCTCGCGCTACCACGCCCGGCTAATTTTTTGATTTATTATAGAGATGAGGTCTCGCCAAGTTGCCCGGAGGGGGGGGGGTCTTGAACCTGCGGGCTCAGGCAATCCACTCACCTCGGCCTCCCAAAGGCGCAGGATTACAGGCTGAGCCACCAAGCCAGGCTGCTATGAACTATTATTAGCTATGAGTGAATATTTCCAGATCATGTGATTTTCATTTTGTGTAAGCTCAATATTACTAAAGATAAATGATATAGTAAGATTTTGAGATTCTTCATTTTGCCAAAGTTCTAACAAGATTTTATTTCTTTCCAAAGAAAATTCTTCTGATCCATTTAAAATATGATTTCACTTCCGAAAAATTAATACACAGGAAAAATGAGCAAAGACAAAAAAGTGAGGAAGGACAATGTGTTCAAGGAAGAATAAGTAATTTAATTTGACTAGAATATAAGGCATGTGTAGGGAAGTGCTGGAGATAAGCCTGGAAAGATAATTTTCATATAATTATTTATGTATAAAACTCACATGTGACTGTCTTATTAGGCCACATCTACTTAGTCTCAGAAGTACCTAATCAAAAACATGGACATAAATCGAATTAAGAGTGTATGGATGCATGTGATATTGTGAAATATATATGTGGTTTTCCACCTGTTTTCTGGCATGCAACTCCTAAAATCCTTGTAATCTCCAAAGTGCTGGCTTTTTGTATGCTAATATCAACTGGTATCTTCAGGATGGGGCTGGACACTGGAAAGACAAAGGCATGATTAGAGAATTGGGACTTTCACCTCCCAACCTCTAGGGAGGGGAGACTACAGGTCAAGTCGATCACCAATGACCAATAGTTTATCAACCATGCTACATAATTAAGCCTCTGTAAAAACCCAAGAGGAAGGGGTTCGGAGAGCTTCCAGATAACTGACCAACACGGAGTGAGGTTCCCATAGGGTGAGCATGGAACCTCCTCACCTCTTCCCCTATACTTTGCCCTATGTATCTCTTCATCTGTATTCTTTGTTATAGCCTTTATAATAAATTAGTAAACCAAGTGTTTTCCTGAGTTCTGTGAGCTGCTCTAGCAAATTAATAGAACCCAAAGAGGGGGTGTGGGAACTTGAAGCCAGTTGGTCAGAAGTTCTGGAGGCCCAGATATAGTGGGAAAGAGGGGATGATCTTATGGCACTAATCCCTCTACCTGTGGGATCAAATGCTACCTCTGAATACATAGTGTTCAAACTGCTGCAGAACTGATTATTTGCTTGCTGGTGGGGAGAAATTCACACACATTTGGGGGTCATAGAAGTCTTCTGTGTTGATTATTGTGGAACGAGAGCAGAGGAAAAGCAGTTTGAGAGTTTTTCTGAAACAATGCATCATATGGAATTTTTTAAAACTTTTTGTTGTTAAAACTTGGATACTGTGAAGAGTACTTGTCTTAGTTGTACAGCTCAAAACATTTAAAAATATGTTTGCACTCTTACAACCACTACCCAGATCAAAATACATAACATTTTCAGCAACCCAAAAAGCTTATTCTACCCTCTTTATTAATACTCCCTCTCCCCGCCCCCCGCCAAAATAAACCCATTACTTTTGTTTGTATTGCAACAGATTAGATTTGCCTATTTGTTCCTGATTTCATATAAATGGAATCACACAGAATGTACTATTTTGTGTCTTCTTTCACATGCCTTTATATCTATATGAGATTCATCTAAGTTGTTGCAAGCAATAGTAATTTTTTTATTTCTGTGTGGCACTGCAGTCTATGAAAATATACCATAATTTATTCTTTCATTGAGATGTTGATGAACATTTGTTTGGTTCCCATTTGGGGATATTATAAATAAAGCTGCAATAAAGATTATTTTACAGATTTTTTGGTGGACTAAACAACCATTTCTGTTGGGCATATACCTAGGATGGAAATTGTGGGTTATAAACTATACATGCTTTAAATGTGTTCTCTCAATTTACACTCCCACCAGCAATATATGAGAATTCTAATTTATTCACATCTTCTCAATCGTCAATCTTTTTCATCTTAACCATTCTGGTGGAGGTGTAGTGATATTTCATTCTAGTTTAATTTGCATTTCCCTGATGATGTTAAACCCTTTCTCATGTGCTTGTTTGCCAGGAAGGTATCATCTTTTGTGAAGTACCTATTCATGGGATGTAGATTTTACCCAAAGTTATAAAGAAATAATGGTGTGGGCTACATTATACAACACAGAGTAACTCTTCCCCCAAAAAATTCTCTTTAAATATCTTTGTTCTTTCTTCTCAAAGAGTTGCTTCATTTTTTTCCTCTCCCTTATCTTCCCACAAAGATAGAATAAAATATAAAATCTTCTCAACTTCTCCTCCTCCACACTTTTACTAAAAAATTCCTTCATTTTCAGTCTACAGGATAATAGTTAATCAAACCTTATTCAGCAAAACAAAAACTTGGTTCACACCTATTGAGTCATAAGTTTGCACCTGGAGGGTCTCAATACATTGTGTTCATACCAGATTCTAACTCTACTAGACTATAAACTCCTCCCTTCAAACTCTATTATCTTATTTATGAGATAATATACCTGTTTAATTTCTATCTGCATTCAACGGAAGCAAGTTCTTTGTTTTGTTCAATACAGAAAGAGTGCCTGGTTTATGGTAGGTGCTCAGTAAACATTTGTTGAATAAATTTTTTTAAAGATTAAAAAGAAAGTACTGAGGACACTGTAATTGCCTGTCCAGCATCCAGTCTCCTCTATGAGAAACCACCCAAATTTCACTCTGACCACCTCCCCAGTGAAACCCATGTACTGCCAGGGAACTCAATTCTACCACTGACTCTATGGCAGGTAGGTCAGTCTACCTAATGTAAACCACATAATCCTATCTTCTGGTTAAAGTTACTACAACCCAGTTTCAGTCAATAAGATTAAGGGTGATACTTACTGAGAGATTCTAGAAAAGAGGTTTCTGAAGAGACAGTCTAGAAAACATCTCTCTCATGCCACCACTCCCATCCTCACCCTATGTGGACAAAGAGGCAGATAACCTAGAGGTTGTCAGTGCCATCTTGTAACAAAAAGAGAGAACCAGTCTCTGGATGAAAACAAAATAGAAGTCAGAAAAGGAGTAATCTGGGTTCTTGGTGACATCATTAAGTCACTGAATCAGATCAACCCTGAAGCCTGTCCTACCTCACATAAGGCAACACATCTCCTTTATTAGTTGGTTTATTCCATTTTCTTTTGCTATAACAGAATACTACAGAGTCATTTATTTTCAAAAGAAATGTATTTAGCTCACAGCTCTGGAGGCTGGGAAGTCCAAGAGCAGGGTGCTGACATCTGGTATGGGCCTTCTTGTTGCGTCATAACATAGGCCATCACATAGCAACATCGAATGGCAAAAGGGCAAGATCATGCATATCAGTTCAGGTCTCTCTTGCTCATCTTTTTAGCCACCTACCCCATTATGGAGGTCCGACTGTGATGACTTTGTCTAGTTCTAATTACCCCAAAGGTCTTACATCCAATCAACATACTCATTTGGGGATTAAGTTTCTAACACATGAAAATTGGCAGACACATTCAAATCATAGCATTAGTTAGAGCCCAAGAGTGGTGGCACATGCCTATAATCCCAGCACCGTGGAAGGCTGAGGTGGGAAAATTGCTTGAGCAATTTGCTGGGCAATACAGCAAGACTCCATCTCTACAAAAAGAATTTTAAAATTAGCCAGGCATGGTGGTGTGCACCTGTAGTCCCACCTACTCAGGAGGCTGAAGAGGGAGGATTTCTTGAGCCCAGGAATTCAGTGCTGTGGTGAGCCATGATCACTGCACCCCAACCTGGGTGACAGAGTGAGATCCTGACTCAAAAAAAAAAAATTAGTTAAGCCAATCTGAGTTGAGATTTTTGTTACTTACAACCAAATATACCTTGATACAGAAAAACAAAGGCATTCATTCATTCTAGGTAAGAGAAGCAGTGAGAGAAAAGGTAGAGAGGAATGAAACAGCATGACTCTTAGAGGAGCTGCAGACGGTTCAGTATTGGGAGCACAGACTGTAGGAAGGAATGAGGCTGAAGGTGCAGGAAGAGTCAGAAAGGAACTAAATGTGTGAAGTGCTAAAACACACTGGCTTTATCCTGCAGGTAGTGGAGGAAGATGGAATTTTGGGGTCAGGACAATGACTTGCTTCATTTTTACTTTATACAGGTCACTAGAGGATTAGAAATGGATGCGAAATGATTGACAGATGAGTTAGACCAGCAAAAAAAAATTGTGAAAACCTAAAAGACATTGAGCGTAGGAATGGAAAAAGGTGACACATATAAGAGACAGAGATTTCAAGAGGCTGAATCCACATGGTTAGATCATCTACTGAATGTGAGAAGTGGAGGAGAGGAGAAGTCAGGTCTCATGCCTACCTTTCTGGTTTGGATTTCTGGCAGTCTGTGGCACCATTTGCTGAAACAGGGAATGCAGATGGAATTCTATTTTTGACATGTTGAGCTTCAGGGGCCGTGGGATGTGCAAGGGTTGCTTGGCAGGTACAATAATGTCCCACATGGTGCTTTTAAACTTTTAAAATCAATTGCCAACATTTTATGATTAAATTTTTTACATAAAAGTCTAACTTGCCCTTTCTTTTGAAAAATCGTTAAGAGCTGACCACATTGGGCCAGTATTCCTATAAGGTAAGTTTAAATCATGTATGTGCCCTTCTATTCACCATCATCACACCCCTCCTTATCATCCAGCTATTATCCAGCCTACTCTATCTGGCCACATTAATCTGGATTTGCAACCCTTTATATTTATGGAACCGATGACTTGGGACTAAGCATCACCCCCCCAATTCATGACCCATCTCTCATATACTTTACTTTCCAGGTGCATTTCTAGTAGCACCTGAAGCCCCTGCCACCAAATTCTCTGTCACCATACTCTACCACCAGGCCACAATTCCCTTCTATAGTTGGGCTTGCTGCTACAACCTTGTCAAGAAGTCCCCAGTTTCCAGGTTCCACTGCTTATAACTTCTGAGCCCCCAGTCCGCATTTTTCCCCTTCTTAGATTATATATTGGTTTTCCAATATGAGAGAGGTGGTCCTATATCAGACCAGGCAAGAAAGGGTCAGAAATAGATTAGCCTAGACAAGGCAAACTTGGCTAAAGCAGGGGAAGCTAAAGGTTACAGCCATCCAGGTTCCTGTGCACGTACAGGGCTGCCCCAGCCCTCTAACCAAAATCATGGAGGCAATTATGTCATTTTTCTACTTCCTTTTCTTAGCCTCTATTATCTAGGACCCCCGCCAACCCCTACAGGCCTCCCACAACATATACTCATGCACATACCTTCATGGCACGTGCTCACACACAGTACCCTCCCACTGGCCAAGAGTTCCCATTCACTAAAACCTCCTCCCCTTCTCCAAAGTAACCTCTTCTCTCCCCAACCCTATTGCCAAGCATTCCCCCTCCCTTCTTTGTTTCTTTTTTGCACATTCAGCTGCACCATACATCTATAGAAATAAATTTCACTCATACCATAGTTGAACTCAAAAACTCAGTAATTTTAATTGAGAATTGAGTAAAATGGAACCCCGCTGTCTTAGTCCATTTGGACTGCTGTAACAGAACATCATAGACTGGGTGGCTTACTCAAAAAACATTTAGTTCTGAGGCTGTTTTGAAAAGCCATCTTTGCATTGTTCCCGGTCAGCTCTCTGCTTCACGCAGCCGCCTCCACCACCACGGGCTCCCAGCAGCTTTAACACCAGAACTCTTCTGCTCTATTTAGCCCCTTGCATCGGATCACCGGCATGCCCCACCATATCAGTCACAGCCAGGGATGCCAGCTCCAAGATCAACCCCAAGGACTTAAAGGAAAAGAAGGAAGTGATGGAGGAGGCGGAAAATGGAAGAGAAGCCCCTGCTGATGGAAATGCTCGTGATGAAAAACAGGGAGCAGGAGGCTGTCAATGAGGTAGATGAAGAAGAGGAAGAAGGTGGAGGCGAGGAAGAAGGTGAGGGTGAGGAAGAGGCTGGAGATGAAGATGAGGAAGCTGAGGCTGCTCCGGGCAAACGGGCAGCTGAAGATGATGAGGATGATGATATGGATACTAAAAAGCAGAAGACCCATGAGGATGACTAGACAGCAAAAAAGGAGAAGTTAAGCTAAAAAATAAAAGGCCCCGTGACCTATTTACTCTCCACTGCCCCTCTCAGAATCTAAACATGGTCACCTTGGAGGAGAGAGGCCCAGCCATCTCGCTCAGCGCCACCCATGGATGACACGCACTCTCCACCACTCCACCAAAACCATGAGAATTTGCAACAAGGGAGGAAAAAGAACCAAAACTTCCAGCCAGTTGTGGTGGCTCATGCCTGTAATCCCAGCAATTTGGGAGCAGGAAGTGAGAGGATTGCTAGAGTCCACGGGTTTGAGACCAGATTAGACAACAAAGTGAGCCCTCATCTCTACATAAATCAACAAATTAGCTGGGCGTGGTGATGTGCACCTGTTGTTCCAGCTACTTGGAAGGCTAAAGCAGAAGGATCGCCTGAACCCAGCAGGTCGAGGCTGTGGTGACCACAAGCGTGCCACTGCACGCCGGTCTAGGTGACAGAGTGAGACTCCAACTTGAAAAAAAGAACTAAAACTTCCAAGGCTCTGCTTTTTTTCTTGAAAGTACTTTAGAAAGGAATTTTGTTTGTATTTTTCATTTACATTCTATATTTTTGTACATATTATTAGGGACCTGACATTGTTAATAATCTCAGATGACCAAACCAGCCTCCAGAGTGTTCTCTGTCCTACTTCTGACTTTACTTGTGGTGTGACCATGTTCACTATAATCTCAAAGGAGAAAAAAAATGTTGTAAAAAAAAAAAGCAAAAACAACAACAAAAAAATCTTATTCTGAGCATGCCAGTAACTTTTTTTGTGTATGTACTTGGCTATACTATAAGCAGTTGGTTTGTATGAGATGGTTAAAAAGGCCAAAGGTAAAAGATTTCTTTTTTTTTTTCTCCTTTTTTTTGTCTATGAAGTTGCTGTTTATTTTTATTTTTTTGGCCTGTTTGATGTATGTGTGAAACAATGTTGTCCAACAATAAACCGGAATTGTATTTTGTTGAGTTGTTCTAAAAAAAAATTTTTTTTTTTATTTCTCATAGCTCTAGAGTAAGGAAGTTCAAGATCAAAAGGCTAGCATCTTTGGTGTCTGGTGAAGGCCAGCTTCCTGGTCCATAGACAGACATCTTCTTGCTTTATCCTTTTTTTTTTCCCAGTATAATTCATAGGTTCATATTGCTGTGTCCTCACATGGTAGAAAGGGAGGGCACTGTCTGAGGTCTCTTCTATAAGGCACTGATCCCATTCATCAGGACTTCACTTTCATATCTAATTAACCTCCCCATGGCCTCACTTCCTAATACTATCACACTGGAGATTAGGATTATTTTATTTACTTATTTATTTATTTGTTTGTTTGTTTAATTATTTATTTACTTATTTGAGTTGGAGTCTCACTCTGTCACCCAGGCTGGAGTGCAGTGGCATGCTCATGGCCACCACAGCCTCGACCTGCTGGGCTCAGGTGATACTCTCCCCTCAGCCTTCCAAGTAGCTGGAACTACAGGTGCGTGCCACCATGCTAATTTTTTGATTTATTGTAGAGATGAGGTCTCACCAATTTGCCCAGGCTGGTCTCGAACCTCTGGGCTCAGACAATCCTCTCACCTCGACCTCCCAAAGTGCTGGGATTATAGGCGTGAGCCACTACACTCAACTGATTAGGGATTTTAATATGTGAATTTTGAAGAACACACCCAAATAAATGTGGGGGCACATTTAGTTCAGCATATCAGCTAAGGATTTTGGCAAAATGACAGACGAGTTTGCCAAATTAGATAATTAATAAAAAGTATGAGCCGGGCTCGGTGGCTCAGCCTGTAATCACGCGCCTTTTGGAGGCTGAGGTGAGTGGATTGCCTGAGCCTGCGGGTTTGAGACCCGCCTGGGCAACTTGGCGAGACCTCATCTCTACAATAAATCAAAAAAATTAGCCGGCGTGGTAGCGCGTGCCTTTAGTTCCAGCTACTTGGAAGGCTGAGGCGGAAGGATCACCAGAGCCCAGCAGGTCGAGGCTGCGGTGGCCGGGAGTGGCCACTGCCCTCCAGTCTGGGTGACAGTGAGACTCCAACTCAAAAAAAAAAAAAAGTATGTGTGACTGGGCATGGTGGCTCACTCAGGTAATCCTGGCACTTTGACAGGCTGAAGTGGGAGGATCACTTGAGACCAGAAGTTCAAGATCAGTCTGGACAACAAAAACTTAAAAAAAAAATAGTGAAGCATGGTGGCACCCACCAGTAAAACTTGGAAGACTGATGCTCCCTAAGCTCAGGAGTTTGAGGTTACAGTGAGCTATGATCAAACTACTGCACACTCCATCCAGAATAACAGAGTGGAGACCCTGCCTCCAAGAAAAGAAGGAAAGAAAGAAAGAAGTAGTCACTAGGCAATTTATTAAGAAGCTATTCTCAATCTTTTATCTCATGGCCAAGTCATACCAAGAGCAAAACCACTGAGTTCCCAATTGCTGGAGTTACACTAATTCTGGCACACCAAAGTCTGGTGTGTCCTTTGGATCTGACAGTATTAGCAATTACATCCATATCAGGCCCGCTCATGAATGCTCAGGAAACAGAAGCTCTTCACTTCCCTTGCCTTAAATTATTGCTTCCTCTCTTGGCTTTCAGAATCATAAATAAATGTTATACAGGAAACTGTCTTCCGCCCATTGGCCACCTTTGTGCTTATATT
Organism: Tarsius wallacei; assembly: GCA_963574415.1. Lineage (NCBI taxonomy): Eukaryota > Metazoa > Chordata > Mammalia > Primates > Tarsiidae > Tarsius > Tarsius wallacei. The sequence continues at coordinate 10,499 of CAUYQG010128392.1, forward strand.
TGCAGCAACCAGTTTTATTGTTTTCTTTTTCTTTCTTTCTTTCTTTCTTTTTTTGAGTTGGAGTCTCACTCTGTTACCCAGGATGGAGTGCAATGACATGATCACAGCTCACTGCAGCTTTGACCTGGGCTCTGGTGATTCTTCTGCTTCAGCCTCCCCAGTGGCTATGACTATAGGCATATGCCACCACAACCATCAAAAGCTAAAGAGGCACAGAAAGACACCACATCATGATAAAAGGTTCAATCCATCAGCAAGAAATATCCATCTTAAACATATATGCACCCAACACAGGAGCACCAGGTTTTTTAAAACAAGTACCAAGTACACTAAAAGAGGACAATGACTCTCACACAATCATAGTTGCAGACCAAAACACCCCACTAACAGCTTTAGATAGATTATTAAGGCAAAAAACCAACAAGGAGAAGGCAAAGTTCCTTGCCTCGACACTCGAACAAAA
>CAUYQG010128395.1:0-26432 GCA_963574415.1 Tarsius wallacei
GCTGAGGTGAGTGAATTGCCTGAGCCCGTGAGTTCAAGACCCGCCTGGGCAACTTGGCAAGACCTCATCTCTACAATAAATCAAAAATTAGCCAGGCGTGGTAGCGTGCGCCTGTAGTTCCAGCTACTTGGAAGGCTGAGGCAGAAGGATCGCCAGAGCCCAGCAGGTCAAGGCTGCGGTGGCCGGGAGCGGCCACTGCACTCCAGTCTGGGTGACAGAGTGAGACTCCAACTCAAAAAAAAAAAAAAAAACCAAAAAAACCCCACAAAAATTTATTGTATCTTTATGTATGAAAACTGTTACATACATTTTCCAATGCTAAGAATCTGACTAATAACAATACTAATAACAATAAGGAAACCAATGATTACTATATATGATCAAGATAGTTTACAAAATAACTTAGATAACAAGAAACCCCAGAGATATACTCATTTCTCTGGAGATATTCTATGTATACATGAGGTATATATGCTATTTTTTAAATTTTAAAAATAAAAAAGCTAGCTGGGCACAGTGACTCAAGCCTATAATCCCCAGCACTTTGGGAGGCCGAGGTGAGAGGACTGTCTGACCTGTGGATTTGAGACCAGCCTGGGAAACATGGTGAGACCTCGTCTATAAAATAAATCAATAAATTAGCTGGGCATGGTAGCACGTGCCTGTAGTTCTGGCTACCTGGAAGGCTGAGGCAGAAGGATTGCCTAGCCCAGCAGGTTGAGGTTGTGGTGGCCAGGAGTGTGCCACTGCACTCCATCCTGGGCAACAGAGTGAGACTCCAATGCAAAAAAAAAAAAAAAAAAAAAAATTAAAAATAAGTAAATAAATAAATAAAAACAAAAAAAGCAATACAAATGCTTTATAGGCATCATGTATAGGTAATCAACAAAATTTTTGCACTGTTGTTTGGTTTTTAGAAAAACTGTCAGAAACTACTTCACTTAAAACTATACCAAATAGCCGTACAATGGAATATTATTTGACAATAAAAAGGGATAAAGCACTGAAATATGCTAAAACATGGATGAACCACAAAAACATCATGGTGAATGAAAGAAGCCAGATTAACAAATTAAATCTATAGATTAATTCCTGGCCACTAAAGGCTGGGATTAAGAATGGGGAGTGACTGACTGCTAATGGATACAAGATTTATTTTCTTGGGATAATGAAAATGTTCTAAGATTAGATTGTGGTGAGGGTTGCACAACTCTATGAAAAAAATCACTGAATTGCACATTTTAAAGGAGTGACTTTTGTGGATATGGAAATTATACCTCAAAAAGGCTATTATTTTAAAAAACTATTGTAGAAACAGAGCATTTTAATCAAAATATGCATTATTTTAAAATCTAAATTCTCAGATTTCTGGAAATTACATACACAGAATCAGTTTTCCCAGCTCTAAAGTAGAAGGAGATTGCCTAGGGGGCACCAGAATGGATTGAGTTAATTAATAAAATTAGATTTAAATACTTCCTTTAAAATACAGATGAGGCATAAATTGTGCTTTCGTTTGTATCTCAAAAAAAGCTTAAATTAGCAGGTTATCATAAATTAATTAAACATGAAACTCTTTATATAAAAATCTCAAAAGGACGCTTTCCTAAGGGGAGAGAATTGAAGAGTCACAGCTCTGACATGATATAATTTCCTAAAGAGCTCTGGAGGCCCAGATATGGACATAAATTGTTTTATTTAAGAAGGCATGGCCTTCTTGGAGAATGCTTGTTTTTTCTTTTCCCACTCATAGAACCACAGATTATTAGAGTTGCTGGGTACTTCAGGGACTACTAGTTGTTATATAAACGAAGGAACAAGGACCGCCTACCCCAACCTCTGTAAATAGTGGCTGGGTGAATTTAACTGGTTCCCCTGTAATAAAAGGCAGTATTTAAGAGAAGAGGTTATGAAATAAGATTTCTTTGACATGCTATTTACTTATCTGAAACAGAATAATAGCGCCTACTTCATAATGTTGCTGTTATGAGGACTGCATAAGAAAATACATAAGAGAATTGCTGAACACAGGACTGTGCACAAAAATAAACACTCAACACCGTTGTTTTTTTTTTTTAACTTCTGCCCCACTGATGCTTCCACTCTCCCAACCTTTAATCAGTACATAATATTGACAAGATGAAAGACGGTCAAGCTAGATCACCACTATACCAGAGCAGATTCCTGGCTATGTCACACCAGAATTACAGCTATAGCTGATCCTGTCACCAATCTGACTTAAGTTGACACTTCTTTTCTCCTTACAACAGGGAACAAAGACCAAGACAGAAAGTTTAAGGTGAAAAAAAAGAGAAATAGGTGCAAAGTTGTCACAGGCAATGAGGAACTCAACACATGACACGAGTAAGTTCACAAAACAAATATCCAGAAAGTTCCAAGTTCAAACCTTCCCTTGGCTACTAAGCAAGTTCATTCTAAATGCTGGAATCCAGGAATCTAATCCACATTATGCTTTGGTCAACTCCCCCAAAAAAAGGAGTAAAGAAAAGTTAGGGCCAGGCATGGTGGCTCACGTCTGTCTAGTACTTTGGACGGTGGAAACAAGAAGATTGCTCAAGTCCAAGGGTTCGAGACCAGCCTGGACAACTTGGTGAGACCTTATCTCTATTATCCAAAAAAAACCCAAAAAAATTAGCCAGGCATGGTGGCACATGCCTGTGGTTCCAGCTACTTGGAAGGCTGAGGCGGAAGGATAACCTGAGCAAAGCAGGTTGAGGCTGCGGTGCCCATGAGCATGCCACTGCACTCCAGCCTGGGGAACAGAGGGAGACTCCAACTCAAAAAAATAAAAAAATAAAAAGAAATTAGAAACAAATGTGGTATAAGGAAAAACAAAATTTACTTCAGTTATAGAGGTTCTCTGCCAATTAAGATGACAATCATTATATCACTGATTACTAAAAACCAACACAGATTTGTATATTTTTGTATCAGGCTATATATTATATGTATATTCTTATAGTCACATAAACATTTAAAAGTCATTGTTCTTCATTTCCAACCTTTTGCTTGGTATATATTTATGCCTTTACTTACCTCTTGTGTTAATTTTGGTATGAACCTCAAGCTGGGGGTCACTTGAAACCATACAAGGCCACCAGGGATAGGTTCCCACCTTGGACCAAACAAGATCACCAACCTGGAACTTAACACCTGTGGACACTTCTGTTGTTGGAACAGAAGAGAGTATCGGTTGAACCTACAGGAAAAGATCATAAAACTTCATCAGAAGAGAAATCTTTAAAAAGAAACTATGTACAAAGTATATTTAAAATGCTAGCAATGTAAAATTTATCTTCAATCATACTTTTTTTCTGAGACCTGCTACCTATAACTAGCAAAAGTGAAGAGGAAAGAAATAAACCCCTTTTCAAATATTAAAAATAGGACTGATGCTTTCTGTTGCCAAGTTATTGATAGGGCATGTTGAGAATACACATGATCAATTACACACACACACACACAGTCATAGTTCTGAAAAGGAAAATAATTCACTGAAAATATCCACCTTTTAAACCAGTTCCAAGATTTATTTAAGTATAATTTCTGAAATAAAAGAAGTATGGAGCCATAACAGTATAATGTGTTGAGATATATTCACTGTTTCACTTTCTTACACTATATTTGGTTAGACGGTATTCAATGAAGCTACTCACTGGGGCTTCTTCTTTTAGTACTGGATCTTCCTGTGGTTGTTCTGATACAGTGTCAACCCTCTCATTTGGTCTCTGGGTGAAAAGGCATAGGTGAACAGAATAAAATGACAGTAAACCAAAGAACAGTGAGATACAAAAAAAGAATAAATAACATAGCAAAGAGAATAAAGGACATTTATTAGCTGAACAACATAAGAATACAGCTTATTCAGTACAAATTGCTATGTCTCAAAATTCAATTCCCGTTTCATATTATAGCTATATCTCCTGTTTCTTACTTTTAAAACTTAATTTCTAATTAAACTGGTATTTTAAAAAATCTATCAGACTGCAGAAAAAATGAGCACACTAAGATTACCAGTAAGATGTAACTTGATACTTTTCTGGAGAGCAATTTGGTAATACATATGAAAAGTCTTAAATTTTCAGACTCTGACATAGCAAATCCAGAATGTATATTGAAAAAGCATTGAAAGATATAAAAATATATACATATGAAGATATGCATACCAGTGCTACCTAGAAGAGCAAAGTATTAGAAATACTCTGGATTTCCAAAACTACAGAATTAGTTAAATAAATTACAGTATAACTAAATAGAATATAAACACATTTCAAAGTAATATTAATTATAATGATAAAAACTGTAAACTGCAAAGCAATTTGAATAGTATGATTCAAGTCTTAGAAAAATAATTTTTTCTGTGTACACAGAAAAAAAGACTGAATGGATATAAAATATCACCACCAGACAATAAAATAAGGCTTTTTTTAGGTGTTTTGTCATATTAGTCAAATAGTTTACAGTAAACATTATATTACTTTCCTAAACATAAACCCCACAAACATGTTATTTAAAAAACAACCCTTTGGGGAGGCAATTTGGAAATATCTATCAAAATTCAAAATGTGTATACTCTTCAATCTAGTTATGACTTTTAAAAGTTTATCCTGGCCAGGCTCGGTGGCTCAGCCTGTAATCCCAGCACTTTGGGAGGCTGAGGCGAATAGATTGCCTGAGTCCATGGGTTCAAGACTAGTCCGGGCAACTTGGCGAGACCTCATCTCTACAATAAATTAAAAAATTAGCCGGGCGTGGTAGCACGCCTGTAGTTCCAGCTATTTGGAAGGCTGAGGCAGAAGGATCACCAGCTGGGGTGGCCATGAGCGTTGTCACTGCACTCTAGCCTGGGTGACAGAGTAAGACTCCAACTCAAAAAAAAAGTTTATCCTAAAGAAATACACAAAAAGAGAAAATCTGAGCAGAGGAATGGTAACTACAGTATTATTTCATGTGCAGAATCTACATGTCTCTCAACATCTTGTGACTTTTTATTTAAAAATATATAGTCTATATATGCCTTGAAAATATGTGGTACAATGTAAACCAAACTGATAACAGTAATTATCTTTTGGGAATGAAGATAGGGAAATGATGAAGGAAGATCCTCTATACATATTATCTGTATTTTCTATGGAAAGACAAATTACTTCTACAATTTAAGATTTTTTAAATTTCACACTTGTCAGGGATCACAATTTAATTTAGATGGCTAAAGAAGAAATTATATCCACCCAGGCCCAGTGACTCACACCTGTAATCCCAGCATTTTGGGAGGCCAAAGAGAAAGGCTTGCCTGAGCCCAGGAGTTGGAGACCAGCCTGCGCAACATGGCGAGGTCTCATCTCTACAATCAATCAATCAATCAATCGTTAGCTGGGATGGTGGCACGTGCCTGTAGTCTCAGCTACTTTGAAGGCTGAGGCGGAAGGATCGCCTGAGCCCAGCAGGTCAAGGCTGTGGTAAGCCGTGATTGTGCCACTGCACTCCAGTCTAGGCGACAGAGTGAGACCTTGACTAAAAAAAAAAAAAGAAAGAAAGAAAGAAAGGAAGGAAGGAAGAAAGGAAAGAAAGAAGAAGGGGGAGGTGCATTAGGACTTAAATTAGGTCTAAAAGGATATGGTTAATTCCAAAAGCAACAAAATTCAATTATTTCAAGACATTTAAAGACACTATTGTGAAAACAAAGTTTTACTAAATAAAAATATAAAAAGGTTTTTAATTGGTAGGAAAACAGCATATTATGTAAGCCATAGTAATGTTCAAATTCCAAGTATCAAACATGCATTCCACAGTGATTAGCACTTCCCAGGCCCTGTTCTAGAAACTATATAGGCTATATAATGGTGAAACAAACAGATATGATCCCTGACCTCAAGGGGTTTACAGTTGAGTAGGAAAGACCGACATTAAACAAACACAAACATCCATTTAAAAGTAAGTGCTATGAAGAGAAATTAATGGTGTGCAAGTGTGTGTGGATTTTTAGACATGAAGATCAGGAAAGGACTCTCTAAGAAAATCAATTATAATCTGAGAATCAAAGGAAGAATTTGCTTAGTAAAACAAGAGGAAAAAACATTCCAAGAAGAAGGAGTAGCATAGGTGAGGTACCTGAGGTTAAAAAAGGTAAACATGACAACTGGCTTAACTCCCCAACAGAAGGAGAGACAGGCTAGATTGTGAGGGTTTTGTATTTGTATTCAAGTGTGTAAATTTTATCTCAGGTGCAATGAAAAGTCATTAAAAAGTTTATGAAGAGGACTAAGATGTATCAATTTACACTTTAAAAAGATCATGTTGGGCTGTTATATGGAGAATATTTCGGAAAGCAGCAAGAAGGGAAGCAGGATGTTTCATTAGGAGAGGTGTCAGTTATCCAGGTCAAAGAAGGTAGTGGCAACTTGCTCACAGGCACACAATTAGCTCTATCAGATGTTTCTGTGGTGGTACTAGGTACATCTAGCAGGGCATACTCCTTAAGTAAGAAAAGATAAACCTATGTTCAAACAGAAAAAAAAATTCTGATCATCAGGGTAATAAAAAAGCTGTTTAGAAATACTGTCCACATTTGTACAGGTTCATTTGACAGCTTCATTTCAGTCTTCAGATACAGCTTAAGCCTTCACTGTAGCTTATCACCCATTCAAATCAAGTTATAGCAGGAAGATAAGGCAACTTGAGGAAGCACATGTGTAGTCAACAGAGCAAGACGTTCTCCACCATACATTGAATCTTCACATGTCTAGGTGTGAAGATTCTTATTTGAGAGCAGATAGAGTAACTAAACTTTACTCTACACAACAGAGGTTCACTGTAAGAACTGATATGAAACTCATTCACATTTTTCCTTTTCTGGATTAAAGACAGGAGGATTTCCTTCCAAACCTTATCATTCAAATGTCTCTTTTCAAAAAAAAAAATTTATTTCAGTTTGTTCTGGATTGTTAGCATTTCCTTCAGACTGGCTTGAAACACTGTTAAAATCATGTTTCTTTTTTTTTTTTTTTTTGAGTTGGAGTCTCACTCTGTCGCACAGACTGGAGTGCAGTGGCTGCTCCTGGCCACCGCAGCCTTGACCTGCTGGGCTCCGATGATCCTTCTGCCTCAGCCTTCCAAGTAGCTGGAACTACAGGCAACGCGCTACCATGCCCGGCTAATTTTTGATTTATTGTAGAGATGAGGTCTTGCCAAGTTGCCCAGGTGGGTCTTGAACCCGCGGGCTCAGGCAATTTACTCACCTCAGCCTCCCAAAGTGCTGGGATTACAGGCTGAGCCACCGAGTCCAGCTAAAATTACTTTTAAAGTATTGAAATTTTTCACACATTCATTTTAAAAGGAAAGAAGTGGCTAGGGAGAGAAAGAAGCGCAAGAAGATCTCTTCTAAGCTTTCAAGACTACGTAAAAAAGAGAGGAAAAAATAAGCCAAATAAGGATGCTGCAATGATAGAGAGGCAAATATCTATTGTAAAATGTGCTAGTGTGGGAGCAAAACAGATATATCTAGTAGCCATTTAGAAATCCCTGACTCGAGCTCAAAAGAAAAGTATTTTAAACCAAGAGATAGCCTGGTATCACAAACACCCAGTAAGAAGAGGAGCAGTTTTAAAGAAGAAATGGTCAATACTAATCAAATTAGGTCAAGAAATTGGAATTTTCTTCCTGGAATGTCCCCCCCCCATGTTTTACTAAGCTAATTCCTCCTTTGATTCTCAGATTATAATTCATTTTCTTTGAGAGACCTTTCCTGATCTTCACATCTAAAAATATACACACATCAATATTTCTCTTCATAGCACTTACTTTTTTTTTTTTGAGTCAGAGTTTCACTCTGTTGCCTAGGCTGGTGTGCAGTGGCATGCTCACGGCCAGCACAGCCTTGATCTGCTGGGCTCAGGTGATCCTTCTGCCTCAGCCTTCCAAGAAGCTGGAACTATAGGCATGTACCACCACACCCAGCTAATTTTTTGATTTGTAGTAGGGATGAGGTCTTGCCAAGTTGCCCAGGCTGGTCTCTTGAACCCGTGGCTCAGGCAATCCTCTCACCAACCAAAATGCTGGAATTATAGGTGTGAGCCACCGCACCCAGTCTCATAGCACTTACTTTTTAAGTGAATGTTTATGTTTCTGTTTGTTTAATGTCAAATTAATGGCCAAAAAAGACTCAGAAAATGTCAACATATAAAGTAGTTCTAGATATAAAATCCACTTCCCTTCAGTTGTTCAAAGAATACAGACAAGTTTAAAACATTAAGTAGAGACAGAAGACATTGTTTTTGGTAATAATTTTGTTGCTTTGTTAGGAAGGGAATGCATCTGAGAAAAGATGACTGTGTTAGTTCTCCTTAATGTTCAATGCATCTTCATTTTAAACCTATAGTTTTATGGGTATATACCACTTTTTTACATTTTTAATTGATTCGACATGAAAAGACCCATTTTCTAGGAAAGAATCATAGTTTCTTAAACAGGAGAAAAATTATGTTAAGAGAGTGACTAAAATAAATTACATTATCCTAAATATTCCTTTAAAAAATGTGGTCTAGCACTTTTATTAAAACCCAAGAGATTCATTAAGATTAGTAATATGCAGGGCCAGGTGCAGTGGCTCATGCCTGTAATTCCAGTATTTTGGGAGGCCAAGGCGAGTGGACTGCCTGAGCCCACAGGTTCAAAACCAGCCCTGGCAACTTGGCGAGAACTGTCTCTACAATAAATAAAAAATAGCCAGACATGGTAGCATGCGCCTGTAGTTCCGGCTACTTGGAAGGCTAAGGCAGAAGGATCACTGGAGCCCAGCAGGTCGAAGCTGGGGTGGCCGTGAGTGTGCCACTGTACTCCAGCCTGGGTGACGAAGTGAGACTCCAACCCCCGCCCGAACAAAAGTGAACAGCTTCTAGGAATTTTAAGGCCTAATACTCTGAGAATAGAAAACCAAGCTTGTGGTTAAGTGTTAACTTAGTGTTAATAGGACTGATCCGGCCACTTGGCTTTTTCTAAGTGGAAAGGCAAGCTAAGAGTTAATGAGACTAAGCCTTAGCTGATAAGTCCTCTGAAGTGCTGATGGAAGACCAATGAATGCTGAATAGGACCTGAACTCACAAGCCTGAGGCATTACACCTGCGAAGGAGGAAGACAAGCAGAAACATTTCCATATGTTACTAATTTGGGGGGAGGAAAAAGAGCTAAAGCATATTTTAAAAATATACAATTTCAGTAGTGAGCTCAGGTCTCCTGCAGTCTAGATGCTGGGCCACATTTTCATTGTTGAGAAGACATACTTAGGTTGTTCCAAATAACAGCCACTCTTTAGAAGGCCAAACATTTCAAAATTGGGAGGAAATACTTTCAGATCAAGTATTTTTTTTAAAAAAGTATCAGGGGAAATCTTGAAGTGTATTATTTCAGATGAAATTTTGTTTGCTCAAAAAAGAACCTGGGGCAGAGCACGGCGGCTCATGCCTATAATCCCAACAGACATGGTGGGAGGACTACTTGAGCCCAGACGTTCAATACCAGTCTAGGTATCATGGTGAGATCTCTCTACAGAAAAATCAAAAAATGAGCTAGGCATGGTGGTGAGTGCCTGTAGTCCCAGCTACTCAAGAGGCTGAGGTGGAAGGATTGCCTGAGCCCAGTAGATCGAGGCTGTGGTGAGCTGCGATCATGCCACTGCACTCTAGCCAACTCAAAAAAGATGAAGAAAAGAAAAAATTAATATAAAAGCAAGTCCTGCTTGAAGAAAATTATTTCAGACTTTTTCTCCAGGAATACAGTTTTCATTATGGTTTTCTGAGGCATGGGGGTAGGAAGCTGTCCAGTGGAGTCAGACTTCATTGGGCTTCACTTTTACTTTTAAGCCCTCAACACTGCTAAACACTGGGACCCCAGGGACAACAGGGAGGAACAAGGGTATTAAAATATTTAAAAACAACTGTCCTTGGTCAAGCATGGTGGCTCATGCCTGTAATCCCAGCACTTTGGAAGGCTTAGGCAAAGGATTGCCTGAGCTCAGGGGTTTAAGACCAGCCTGGGCAACTTGGCGAGACCTCGTCTCTACAATAAATCAAAAATAAGCTGGGTGTCTAGCATGTGCCTGTAGTTCCAGCTACTTGGAAGGCCAAGGCAGAAGGATCGCCTGAGTCCAGCAGGTCGAGGCTGCCGTGGCCATAAGTGTGCTACTACACTTCAACCTGGGAGACAGAATGAAACTCTGACTCAAAAAACCAAACAAAAACAAAAACAAAACCCCACAACTGTCCTGAAGGAAAGGCATACATGTTATGTTGTTCAAGTTAAGGAAATCTAATTTTAAAACATGTAAGGCTACAAAACAGGTTAATTTGTTCACATCTCTTAGCATAGCAAAAGTATGATGCTAATGACAACCAAGAACCTTGGGAACTCTAGCTTTATTTTTTTATTTGTATTTTTTTTGAGTCAGTCTCACTCTGTCGTCCAGGCTGGAATCCAGTGATACACTCATAGCCACCGCTGCCTTGACCTGCTGGATTCAGGCGACCCTTCTGCCTCACCCTTCCAAGTAGCTGGGACTACAGATGCCCAGTTAATTTTATGATTTATTGTAAAGACAAGGTCTCGCCATGTCACTCAGGCTGGTCTCTTTGGCTGGGAACTCTAGCTTTAAAGGTCTATTGTCAGAATGAAGTGCAATTTCTATGGCATCTATTTCCTAAGCTTGCAACTACCCGAAGTGTGATAAGACTTCAATTAATCAAAATTCAACTAACAAGAACTTAGTTCTTTGTTTGTTTATTTATATATTTATTTATTTTTACTTTTTTTTTTTTTAGTAGGAGTCTCACTCTGTCAGTCAGGCTGGAGTGCAGTGGCATGCTCATGGCCACCGCAGCCTCAACCTGCTGAACTCAGGTGATCCTTCCAGCTCAGCCTTCCAAGTAGCTGGAACTACAGGCATGCGCCACCACGCCCGGTTAATTTTTTGATTTATTGTAGAGTCTCGCAAAGTTACCCAGACTGGTCTCGAACCTGTGGGCTCGGGTAATCCTCTCAACTAGGCCTCCCAAAGTGCTGGGATTATAGGTGTGAACCATTGCACCTGGACTATTTATTTATTTTTATTTGGTAAAAATTTATGTTCCTTCACTGCAAGCTATTGTAAGAGCCAACAAAATCAAATATTAAATTTTGCTCAGTATGATTTAATAAAAAAGAAAATGAACTAAAACTCTTAAATTATATCCAAGCATTCTAATCCTGGGATATAACACTTAACCGAAAGTTAAAGCATTATAAAGAGCCAGGCATAGTAGATATCCAACAGAGAACTGGTTTTAGAATTTCACTGCCAACTGACTACTAGAAACATTCCTGCACTGAAGTTTTTCCTATATTCTAATAAAGCAGAAAGTAGATATGAAAAATAAACAGAAACATCTGTTTCTTCTCCCAATCACAGTCCTTTTTATATTTTGAAATAATTTTTAAATAGTCATCAAAAAAGGTATAGCCTAATAAGTAAAATTGGATATTCTCCTGTTTGCCAGATTCCCTACAGCAAGGCAGGCCAGCAAGATGGTTCTCAGCTAAAACCAAATTTGGGTTTTATGCATTTTTGTGATTCCCAAGGGCCATAGTGAATCACAGACCTTTTCATTGCAGGTCTAGGTAAGAAATGCTACAGTGAATGTATCTGGAGTGCAGAAAGTGAATTTCTCTCCTTCCATTCACTCATTTACTCTATAAACAGTCAATGTAAAACACTATGTGAGCTAGGTTCCATGGGGAGAACTTAATAAATGACATAAGAAATTAAAAGGCAGTTCAGAAATCATTCATTTCCAAACCCTTCATTTTACAGGTACAAAACTAATACACCAGAATTGTTAATGTCCCTGTTTACTCTCTTATCTCATTACCTACCCAGTTTTATTTTCTTCACAGCATTTAACACTATCTGAACTTTTGTACATGTGTATATATATCTATATGTTTTCTTGTTCCTCTCACTAGAATATAAGTAACCTGAGAGTAGGCATCTTTACTTTTCATTCATTGCCATACCTTCAATTTTTAGAACAGTTCCTACAGCACATGGTAGGAATATTATTCCATCAATATTTGTTAAATGCATAACGAAAGTACAGAAAAATGAGAATACATGTTGGAATGTCACACTGGGACTTGTGAGAATCTAGAACCACTGTGACCATTACTCCTAAAAAATACTACATTTGAGTTGTATGAAGTAATAGAACCAGTTACCAAGGACAAGAAGAGTTGGTAAGAAGTAAACATTTATTTGATAAGATGATAACACATTAACTTTTTCAGGCATAGCACTTATAAAAGCAGATAACTGTCACAAAAAATATATATATTAATTTCTTCCCAAAGCAATGTCCAGAAAACATGCAATTCATATTAGAATGCCTCGCTAAAACTAGAACTGATTTATTACATACTTATTATATTATTGCTAGCATTATAGCATTTGTTACCCTGAAATCTCAGATATTAAAAACTTAAGCAGCATGCATCTTAAGTTCCCCATGAAGGAAGATTTTTTTATAAAAACTCCACCCCAAGCCAGGTTCGGTGGCTCAGCCTGTAATCCCGTGCTTTGGGAGGCCGAGGTGAATGGATTGCCTGAGTCCATGGGTTCGAGACCCGCCTGGGCAACTTGGCGAGACCTCATCTCTACAATAAATCAAAAAAGTTAGCCAGGCGTGGTAGCGCACGCCTGTAGTTCCAGTTACTTGGAAGGCTGAGGCAGAAGGATCGCCGGAGCCCAGCAGGTCGAGGCTGCGGTGGCCGGGAGCGGCCACTGCACTCCAGTCTGGGTGACTGAGTGAGACTCCAACTCAAAAACAAAACAAACAAACAAACAAACAAACAAATAAATAAATAAAGTAAAAACTCCACCTGAAGTTTTAGTCAATATGTATGAATATTAACTCTGATTTTAATAAACAGAGTTCTATTACTTCAGGTTATTTTGTAGCAAATATGTTAGCAATGAATGTTATTTAAGTAGGTCTTAAATAATAATTTTTAAAATCCCAATATAGTTAACCATCTTCTCTTCACCTTTCCTCTTCAAAAACAAAGAGTTTACTACAAGCAAATAAAAATAATCAAGGCTATTAGGACAAAGAAACATAAGAAGTAAGATTTTTAGTGTCACGTTTTAAAAATATTCTTTCAGTTAAAGATGCCCATTCACTTATTCAACAAATATTTGCTCAGCACCTATTATAATATTCCAAGCATCTTGCTAATAATTAGAAGAAAAAGCTACCAGAAATATTCATATTTGAAGAGAGAAAAACTGAACAAGATCTCTTGAGCTTCCAGCAAATGTGAAAGATTACAAAATTTTTCAAAAAGATGTTTCAACTTACATTTTGTTCCTCTGGTTCTAATTTGGGGATTTTGTGTGACTTGCGTTCTTCAGATCTAGATGAGTCATGCTTGTTGCTTTTTTTTCTCTTTTCTTTTCTGCTTTCATGCTTTGACTTTGTGTGCTCACTTGCCTGTACTTCATTTAAAAGGTCTCCACAAAGGGAAGACTCGAACAATTCCCTGCCATTCTGGATAGTTTTGGTTATTTTTAGTTTAATTTCAGGTGAGCCAGTCTTCTTTGGAATCACAGTTTGTGGTACCGAAGGAGGAGGTGGTGGCTGTGGAGGGGAAGGTTTTTCCAGAATTTCATGTGGTCTTGTGTTAGGAATTTCTGAATGGTAATAGTCAGTGGGGCTAAAGTTTCTAACTGCACCAAAGCCATTGGCTGACCCATTGGGATACTGATTATATGACTGGTATTTGGTTTGAGTTTCATACATGCTGATTGATGGTGGATAGCCATTTGTGAGTGGAGGAAGATCTTCTGTTGTAGGTGGATACTGAAAGCCTTGCTGCAAGGTAGCTTCATATGGTGTCTGGCCACCATCTTCAGCAATGTCACTGTTGTTATCAAAGGCATCCTCCTGACGAATGTTGGCGGAGTCAATGAGTTGAGGTGGTTGCTGAATTGTGTTTCCCATGATCCCTTGCATGAAAGAGAAAGAGAAATCCATTGTTCTGCTCCAGCATCCTTAACTTTCCCTTTCTCTCATCGGGCCTAAGATTATAAAAGAGGAGATTAAAAGGTTTTAATATCCTCATAGGCTAGAGGCTAATCAATTGAAAAAGGATTAAACTAAAATGTTTTGAAACCAATTTTCATATCCAGATATGCACAAACATTAAGAACTTACAAAACAGACAGCCAATATAATTCTGACACAGGACAAATACTTTTTATCTTAAATGCTTACTTGTTCCAAACTCCTAATTACTTTCACAACAAATGGGGCAACAAAATTTTATCCTCTTTGCTAAAAGGAAAAATAGTTTTGACATTCCTTTCTGTTTCTAAGTTATAGATTACAAGTCTCAGGTTAAAACTGGTGTTTGCTAAATAAGCAGTATCTGACACATAAAAATTAGTTTCCATAAGAGCTTCCTTTGAAATCATTCATGTTTTGTCCAGTGGTTCTTTTTGGTATTACAAAAATAATAAAATTGTACTGTAAACATTTTAAATACAAAAGTAAAAAGGCCTAGCCTGAGCAACATAGTGTCTCTTCCAAAAAAAAAAAAAAATTAGCTGTGGCACATGCTTGTAGTCCCAGATACTCGGGAAGTTGAGGCAGAAGGAGCACCTGAGCCCAGGAGGTTGATGCTGCGGTAGGCCATGATTGTGCCACTGCACTCCAGTCTGGGCAACAGAGTGGATACAGACAAAAAGGACTGTTTCTCTCCCCACTCCATCATTCCCATTCTTCTGTGCTATAGACAACTACTGTAAACTTTGGTGGGTATTCGTCTATATCTTTTTCTGCATAGTTACATATAAAATATTAAAAATAAAGCTTATTGATTTCCTTATTTAATTTAACATATCCTAGATATATTTCTACATCAGCATGTTTAGATAATTTTCATACATATTCATTCTTTAAATGGTTGCATAGTAAACAAATGTAGTATCTACCATAATGTACTTAACCATTTACATACTAATAATCAACTAGTTTCTCCCAGTTGTTTGATAATAGAAATAGGTCTGTTCTTGCAACTATATTTTTGTACATATGTTTATTTCTATAAGACAGATTTGAAATTTTGATAGATACTGCAAAATTGTTCTATAGGCTGTACTATATCAATTTATACTCTTACCAACAGTGTCTGAGGATGCCAGAGTCTCTACATTCTTGCCAATATCTAGTTGTTTTTAATACGTGGTATATGAAGCAGAAGCATCTGGGGTACTCATAAAATGTACATGTCAGGGTCCTGAAGATTCTGATTCAATAAATCTGGGGTGGGGTCCAGAGCATGAGTATTTTAAGACCACATCCCAGCTGTTAAAATATTGAATGGATCTTTGTGTTATAATCATTGCATTATACTCTTTCAATTATGGTACCTCCTCTATAAGGTGTCCACATTATGTATTAATGTTATAATAGAGATAAGCATCTCTTATAAGTGCTACAAAGACTACTAGTCCGCCTTGTCATAAGGTTTGATAAGAACTCATTTCAAGACAGGATTAATGAACAGTCTATATTTTATTTTGATAATCCCATAAACATTTCTTCTAGAAAGCTCTAAAGTAGGGAAGACAAACAGGTTTTCATTACTGTATCAACTCTGACAAGCTGATTTATTAGAATACTGTGAAAGATTCTCAGGCTATACAAGTTCAATTCTACTAATACTATTATTGATCTATTATTATAATTATTAATAGTAGACTAATTAATGTCTGCCATCTTGGTCAAGTAGGACTTACCATAATAATAAAGCAAGAAACCCAAAACAGGAAAGGGAAGAGGGAAACAAAAGCCAGGGATACACTTTTCAAGGTATATCCTATCATACAGCTGCTATTTGTTTTGTTATTAGTAAATGGAGATGATTTTAGCAGTTCTAAAATTGCAAACAAATGAATAAGACAGCACACAAGAAATTAAACTGCCTGTACTGCTTTACATGGGGGTGAGTAGGTAGACAGTACTCTAATTTCCTTGGTGCCTTCTCCGGGTCAAGCACTTGATACATTATCTCATTTAATTGTCATAACAACTCGCAAGACATGTACTTGTAATTTCTGGTCCACGGTTTAAAAAAAAAACAAAATATGAACTTCAGCGGGGCTTGGCAACTTGCTTAGACCACAGGGCAAAGGGGCAGAATTAGAATTTGGATCTAAGCACATCTGACTCCAAAGCCCATAATTTTTAACAACTATACCACTTGTCTTCCTCAGCTATCAGCTCCAAGTATTATTTTCTTTTCTCTTCCTTTCTTCCTCTCTCTCTCTCTCACTTTCTCTCTCTCTTTTTTGAGTTGGGGGTCTCAGTCGGGGTTTCACTCTGTCACCAAGGCTGGAGTCCAGTGGCGTGATCATGGGTCACCACAGCCTCTAACTCCTGGGCTCAAGTGATCTTCTGCCTCAGCCTCCCAAGTAGCTGGGATTCACTGGTGTGCACACCACCGTGCCCAGTTAATTTTAAAATTTTTTTGTAGAGACAAGGTCTCACTATGTTGCCCAGGCTGATCTTGAACTACTACACTCAAGTGATCCTCCCGCCTCAGCTTCCCAGGTGTTTTTTTTTTTAGAGATGGAGTCTCACTATGTTGCCCAGGCTGGTCTTGAATTCCTGGCCTCAAGCAACCCTCCTGCCTTTGTCTCCCAAAATGCTGGGATTAGAGGTGCAAGCCATTGCACCTGGTCCCAACTTTTCGTTTGCTCATGTACTTTATTCTTTGGACACTGCCAAAATAACAACTATTCTAATAACTGCCATTAATACTCATACAGTATTTCATATGTGCCAGGCACCATTCTAAGTGCTTTACATATAGTACCACATTTAATCCTACCAACAATCTTCAGGTAGATATTATCTCTCATTACAGATGGGGATTTAGAGGCACAGAGAAGTTAAATAACTTATTCACCTGCATATGACTGGTAATTTAATTGACAGAGCTAGGATGCAACCCAAGCAGTCTGGTTCCAGGTAGTCTGCTCCCAACCAGCATACCATACTTACTGATAATATTTAATAAATGTTAGAAATAATTTCTTCATGTTTGGTTTAAGAACTGAAACATTACCCTAATTTGACCTTGGCAAAAATGTATAACTCACAGCAGCAGACATAAGAAGGAACTGTTTTAGAATTATTTTAACACACATAGGGCAACTATGCGAGTAGATTTCAAAAGTTCTCATTCATACTTCCAACTTGAAGGCAAGTTAAATACTGACATCTAACAAAATGCAAGCTGTGTTTTTGGTTCTTGTAACTCTCATATACAAGATCAGCTTCCAGATTAGTCTCCCAAATTATAGTCTACAGGGTTTTCAAGCATTTGTATTCAGAGACTGAGGTTTCAGATGCTTTTGATTTAATTCCAAATCCTTTAAGAAGTTTGATATTTTTCCCCGTTTTTCTCATCTAACTCAAAATATTTCATTTTAGTTTGAACTAAGAAAAGAAATAGCATTACCATCATACAATTATATAAGAGCTCACAAGCAGAGTGTAGTCATATGTATTCTTATTTGATCCTCAAACAGACCTGAAAGGCTGACAGGGCAGGCGCGGTAGCTTCTTTGGTTAGATAACTACCTTGAACACTTGAGATACTGACTTTCCCAAGACCACGAGTTAGTTAGTGATGAAGCTTGAAAAAGAATCAATCCTGGGTTCTTTTTCACAATATCCCACTGTCACAGAATAACCAATGACCTAAAAACTACACTATAAACTTAAAAGTCATTCATCCAAAACTAAATGCACTGTCCTTTCCCTAATTCAGCTTCTCTTTGGGACTACACTAGATCTGTCCCTGCTTCCATCATTTTTCTAGCTTCCCACATCTCAAGGTGATTGACTTTTCCCCCTCTGTTAAGCCATATGAGGGGTAGGTGTCCAGACATTGCCTCTTTCCACCATATCTGCCTTCTTTCTGCCCCACTTCCAGGGAGAATCCCCTGGGGTTACCACGTTACACCATAAACCAGTCATTGAGCAAATCTTTGATTTTCTTTCTTTGAAATCTCTCTGATTTGTTCTTTGATCTCTAAGTCCATGTCAAGACCCAGACCAAGTCCTCAGCACCCTATCCTGAACTATAAATATTTCTTGCCTCTAACTTCTTTCTGCACAGCAGTTAAATGACACTTCCTGAAACCAAATCTATTCCCATTCTAAGAAACTCTAAAGCTTCAGATTATGCCAAATCCCCTTCATGTCTTTCAAGGTTTTCCATAACTTGACTTTTTCCTAGCAACTCAAACTGTATGTGCATGAATGGAATTTTCTGAGCATCCACTGGGCCAGATATCTACAACCTGTGACCTCATATATACATTGCTTAATCCTTTGAAGCAAAGTATTATTCCCATTTGACAAATGAGAAAGAATGGAACTCAAAAAGATTAAGTTATCTGCCCTTAGTTACACAGCCAATAGAAGTTGAATAAAATGGTAACAGTCCCACCTTCTGACTCCAGTACTTCACTGTGCTCTTTACATGGCAGTTCCTTGCCTTCTGGAAACTATCCAAACTTCCCTCTTTTTCTCAATATGCCCCATGCCCATAATCCCAATGCTTGTCTGACAGCTCCTCTCATCTTAAAATGTCTAATGGTAAACTCTTATTTTTTATTCTACTTAAATGTATCTTTCCCCCAGTCTTTCCCATCCAAAACAAACAAACAATTAATTAATTAAATAAATGAAATCATCTCTGAGTCATCCAAGCCAGAGCCTGGGCATAGTAGCGCATGCCTGTAGTTCCAGCTACTTGAAAGGCTGAGGTGGAAGGATCACCTGAACCAAGCATGTCAAGGTTGCGGTGCCCCTGAGTGTGCCACTGCATTCCAGCCTGGGAGACAGAGTGAGACTCCAACTCAAAAAAATAAAAAAAAGTATTTTTAGATGAGATTAATATTTATAGCAGCAGACTTTGAGTAAAGCAGTTTACTCTCATAAGAGGAGTGGGTCTCCTCCAATCAGTTAAAGATCTTAAGGGGAAAGACTGAGGTCTTCTGAAGAAGAAGAAATTCTGCCTCTAGATTGCTTTCAGACTCAAGACTTTAGTCTTTAAAAACAAGAACATTGACATTTGTGACAACATGAATGAAACTGGTGGTCATTTTGCTGACTGAAATAAGCCAGACAGAAAAGAAAAAAATACTCTGCGAATCCACTTATATGAGGAATAAATTGTCAAACTAAGAAGCAGAAAGTATAAGGATGAATGCCAGGGGCTGGGGGAGAGTCTGGAAGCAGGAGGTATTAGTACAAGGGCACAGTGTTTCGTTTATACAAAATGATTACATCAAAGAGATTTGTTATACAGCATCGTGCCTATAGTTAACAATACTGCATTATATACTTAAAAATCTGGTACAAGGATAACTCTTATGTTAAATGTTCTTATCACACAAAAAAATAGTAATAAAGAGGGCAGAAGGAAACTTTTGAAAGTGATGGATATGTTTACACATGGATAGTGATGAGGTTTTCACACCAGTATACTTATCTTCAAACTCACCAAGTTGTGTACATTAAATATGGGTGGACTTTTGTAAAGTGGTTTTAAAAAACAGAGTGTGGCCGAGTTCGGTGGCTCAGCCTGTAATCCCGTGCCTTGGGAGGCTGAGGTGAGTGAATTGTCTGAGCCCGCGGGTTCGAGACCTGCCTGGGCAACTTGGAGAGACCTCATCCCTACAATAAATCAAAAATGAGCCAGGCGTGGTAGCGTGAGCCTGTAGTTCCAGTTACTTGGGAGGCTGAGGCGGAAGGGGCTGAGGTGGCCAGGAGCGGCCACTGCACTCCAGTCTGGGCGACGGAGTGAGACTCCAACTCAAAAACAAAACAAAAAAAAAAACAGAGTGTGTTTAATAAATATTAAATGAAGGATTGAATGTTTGGTCAACGAATGAATAAACATTTGGTTAAATATCCCAACTTAATGTTTTATTCTCTCGTTTCTCCAGCAATACCATGGTTCACGCACTTGACCTCTTTATCTACACTATTTGTGATTCCTAATAGGTGTCTCTGCTTCCAGGCTCTTCCAAACCCTGCCCAAGTCGGAATGTGGCCTTCACATTGCCACTCAGATTTCTATCCAAATCTATCTCTATCTCTCTCTCTATCTCTATCTCTTTCTCTCTCTATCTCTACCTCTCTCTCTCTCTCTCTCTCTCTCACACACACACACACACACACACACACACACACGTCACAGCCCCACAACAGCCAGCCTCCTGTTGCCTAGGCCCCTTCACAGCTCTCATTCTTTATGGCAAGTAAAATCTTATTCGTTTCTCCTACAAAAATGTTCTCAGTAAGTTGCCTGTTTAAAAACAAGTTTTCTGTGTGTATTATTTATCAGTTACCGTCAAAGGTAACTGAAGGAACAGTGACTTTAAAGTTTTGCTATTTCCATCATAGACAAGTGCCTTCCCTATCCAGTCCCAAGAGGCCTGGGCATTTGGGTGGCGTGCTCCAGGGTGCCGGAGCCTTTTTCTGCCTGGAAAATTCTGGTGTGTCTTTGAAGTTCCATATCAGGTGTCACCTCCTCTGGGAAAGTGTGCTTTGCTTCCTCAATCAGATAGTTGTTCCTGCAACTCCCAGACACATTGTACAAATGTTTTCTGGGTGTCCACCTTGCTGGAACCTGACCCCCTCCCAGATGGCTCATACCTCATTTATCTTGTATTCCAGACCCCAATCTTTCCCCAAAGTACATTCCTGTGTTTTACAGGCATGCAGGAATATGCTGAAATCAGCAGCAAGTCATACCTTTCTGGCTTTTTTATTTTTTGGAATTTTTTTCCCAAGAATCAAAAAAAGAAAAAAAAAGTTGGGCGGTGTGGGTGGACATGAGGAAGCATTTGATGCTGTGGACTGAAAAACTAAATTTCTTTTTCTCTCTCTATCTGGGCATTTTTACATGGAATAGACCCAGCTGGTCACTCTGAAATTATAACCTCTTGGTTTCTCATTCCTGATTCTGCAAGAATCCCGAGTGTTGTGTGTTTTTCATTTAAGTTGGCTAACTGCTACTGGTCCTATGAGAAGGTTCGGGGGTTGTCGTGGTGCTGTATAACCAGCAGCCATGAGTTTGTCAGCCTAAATAGTCAACATCACGCTTGTCAGAAGTGCCACCGGTGAATTCTGCTGTAAGTGCCTAACTTTTAAGGTGGCTAAGCACAGACAAAGTCAGGTATGAAGCGGAAACCTGATAAATGTCAAGTTGCCATTAGAACGCTGTTCCTAGACTTGAGGGTATCATCAATGTCATCATTCTCACCAAAGCAACAATTGCTTCCTCTCGACACCTTGACAGATGGGTCCGAGTCCACAGATGTCTGCTGCCCTCCAAGCTCTTTGTTGTGTTTTAAATCTGTTGAACTATGAAAAAAAATCAAGTGTGCTTCACAAAACAGGATCGTAAAAATGAACCAGGCTGGAGTTATCTTTGAAGGTGGATTTTTGAGTCAAGTCCCAGAGAAGTCAAATAAGAGATTGGGAAGCTGCTGAGACACCAGTGCAGAGAGTGGAGCATGGGGTGCACTGGGTGCCAGGGGACATGGCAGATCAGGGAGGACAGACGTACTGCACAAAACCACAGGCCCACAATGCTCCAGGCTGCAGAGAGGCCGCGACCATGCCTCTGGCCTTCCCTCCCACCATCTTGGTCATGGAACTGTCATGCTAGTATTAGGTCTGCTCCCTCCGAGACCCCATCTCCTGCCATAACTCAGGCTGAAGCTGTTGGTGACTAAAATTCATGAGAGATGTGCTTTCCACGGCTGCCTCGAAATATGCAAAGACCACTCTGCTGTGCTCCCTGGCCTCGCCTAATGTCCCATCAAAGAAACAAAACTCCACTACCTGACTGACTTTTCCTACTGGATTTTGAGAAATCAAAGCTGCTCCATGCACCCATGACACTTGAGGAAGTAAAACAGCTCACACCCAGCTATACTTGCACACACAACCCTTTCATTTGTAACACAGTTCATTACTTTGTTTCATGTGTTATCTCCTGTAGTCTTGATTCAGAGACCAGGATTTCTATCTTTTTAACCCCCAAAACTTACCAACTATGAAAATTCCCAGCATAGCAAAGTGTAAAAATGAGCGCTAGCTTCATTTAATGTGCACAGAAATGTGTGTTTGTATTATATTTTGGCTTGGTTCAAATCTGAACTTTGGTGGGTGTTGTTTTGACAATTTGGGAATTTACAGGAGTTTTCGATGAAATAAATTTTGTGTAATTGTACTTAAGAAAAAAGAAAGAAAAATCTCAGAATAGCAATCACAGATCTTACTTCTGAAATGGGACAAATTCGCTTTGGTGAGTACACAGGACAAAAGTGAGCGTGGCCCTTCCTCCATCCCTTCATGTGATATTCACACAGAAATGGGTAACAACAAAGGGATAGAGGGGAAGAAAAAAAGTGCTAGCAACCTAAAGCTGCTGTACACCAGGGCAGAGAGGGAAAGAACCATGCCAAGTGGTTGAAGAGACCTGTTTCCCTGAACTGCCTGTTACATAAAGAACAGGAAAATCGGTCGGTAACATGGAGTCAGGGACAAGAAAACCAAGAGAAATGGGTGCAGCCAGGAGAACAGACCTTGGCAAAACCATCTGATAGCTATAGGATGTATTCACGTTTGAGACTGAGGTCACTGCTATATTCCTTTATTAGACAACATTCATGGACTATCCTGTTGCTGAGCTGGAAAGTACAAATGAGGCAAACTCTGTTCTCACAGAGTTCTCAGTCTAGGAGAGAAGCAGAGCAGTGAACCCCACACACAAGCAGAGGCCTGCAGTAGGACAGAGTGGAGCACCGACTGTTACACCGGTGGACGAGGAATGCTTCTTCACACTCCTTCTTTAGAGAAAAGTGGGTGCTGGGGGCTAAATGCTTGTGTCCTCCAAAATTGAAGCCCTAATTCCCAGTGCAATGGTGCTTGGAGATGTGATGTCTGGGAGACAATTACGTCTAGCTGCAGTCATGAAGTTGGGGGCCTTGTGATAGATCAGTCCTTTACATGAAAGATACCTGAGAACCAGCTCGCGCGCTCTTCTCCTTCTCCTCTCTCTCTCCCAGGAGTTCTAGGCTGCAGTGAGCTGTGGTCATACTCACTGCATTCTAGCCTGGGTGACAGAGAGAAACCCTGACTCAAGAACAAAAACAAACAAACGAAAAGGCATAATAGAATAATATCGAAGTTATCGAGTATGTTGTGACACAAAAGCATCCAAATGCAAGTATCATCTAGTATTTCTCACTTTAAAAAACAATCAAAAACAATATCTTGCTTCAAATTTGCCCAACACAGACAATTAAGCAAACCACATCGGGTATCGTGGTTCACACCTGTAACCCCAGCACTTTGGGAAGTGGAGGCGAGAGGATTGCCTGAGCCTCAGGGGTTCAAAACTTGTGTGGGCAACTTGGTAAGATCTCATCTCCACAATAAATCAAAAAAGTAGCCAGGCATGGTAACATGTGCCTGTAGGTCCAACTACTTGGAAGACTGAGGTGGAAGGATTGCCTAAGCCCAGCAGGTAGAGGGTGCGGTAGCAGTGAGTGTGCCACTGCACTCCAGCCTGGGCAACAAAGTAAGACTACAACTCAAAAAAAAAAGAGCCAACCAGCTACTATTCCTAGGAAGACAAATGCAGAACTCAAACTTCCCAGCACAGAGTTTTGAACTTCAGGTCTAGAACCAGCAGATGTCCCAGCTACCTCAGTCCTGTGGGTCGCCAGTGAGTAAAAACTGGGACAAACAAAAAAATGAATTCAGTGCAATTAAGTTCTATTTGAATTCTAGTTTATTCTAGTCTATTCTAGTTTAAATTAATTTTAAATTCTAGTTTAGTGGATACCAGAAAGAGAATCTGCCAGAAACTCCAAATATAACACTAAGGGTAGGTTGGAAAAGCTCAGGAGCCTAATTCTTTGTTCTTCCAAACTCAAGTGGAAAAGTGATAATTTACTGCCTCGGAGTCATAGTTGTATACTTATGTACTGTATTCCCAGCCTACTTATCACCACATATCTTCTCTAATCCTTTGCAAGTTCTCTATAGTTTTGCAACACTCTTCCACTAACGTTCACTTAGATCCTTGCCTCTGGGAATTTACTCATGGTATCGATCATCTAAACGACATCCTATTTACATTTGCCTAGTCTATGTTACCCAGTCCTCAAATATAGTTCAAATTCTATCTTGAGGTCTTATATGATAATTCTCAAGATGATTTTTTCCCTCCTATGTACTTAAGCAAGTGATTGGACACATCTAAATCTTTAGTTTGCATGTGACCTTTAAGGATATACCAAATAGAGTAGTTATAAAACTTAACTTTGATAGTCAAGACAATTAATGTAAAATAATTGACACAATTTGTGACATGCAGTAAGCACTCAGGGTTAGTCATTATTATGATTAGTTCGGATTATTATCACAAAACATTTTTTATGCTATTATTGAACCACATTATTTTATTTAATTTCACTAGATGTATCCTTTGTTTTTCCAACAAGGATGAGAGCAATATTATATCTTGCTTTCTCAAAATTTCCAAAACTCTTAGTACTGTACTGAACACAGAATATATTGCCAATAAATCCATAGGTGGTTGAAAACAGGACATTAGAATTGTGGACAAATACTACCTCTTTTACACTCTGCAATTTCTAAACCATGTAGCAAAAACAGGTGGGATCATTCTTACCAAAAGATTTATGGTACAAAATAGTTGTTAAAATCTCTGTCGAGGCAATAAACTGCCATTCCAAGAAATAACTAGGTGGTCTTGACCCCAAGATCTCATGTGAGCTGTAAATTCTAGAGAGAAGATGGTTTATAGCTCACCATCAGTCTGCAGACGTGTTTCCACATACATTTTAGAAGTCTTGTGTTGGTTCACAAATTTCCTCATCAGGTATAGTCTACAAAGTTCTAAAACGCTAAGTAGGCAGACACATCTGACAATGTACATGTTTGTGCTTTAGAACTATCACTCTGAAAGCAATTTAGAGAAAATGGATTGTATGTGGGGAAATGAAAACAACAAACATGTGGGAAGCTCCTATAAGGGCCCAGATGTGATGTGCAAGAACTTGATCCAAAGCAATGGAAGTGAGGACCAAGATGTCTGAAAGTGAGGACCAAGATGTCTGGCCCTTTCTTGTGTCATTCCAAATGGTCTTTCCCTATGCTCAGTGGTGTTCCTCCTTTTCCACAGAGCATTCCAGTCTTTGGTATTCTGGGAGTAGAGTGAATTCTGCCACGGCAGAAGCCATAAATTTCCTATAACATATTTCATAGTTTTTCTCCTAGCTTACAAATAATTTATCATCTTTAGATTTTATTGATATTACTCAAAGTACAATTCAGCTTTCTGAAAATTTCCATTTGATCACTCTTCTTATTACATTTTCATCCTAGATTTCTCTTTACTTTTCATTTTTTTCTTAGAAGGCAAGGTGAAATTAACACTAGTGAACATTTGTATACCAAACTCTGAATTGTACCCCACATCTTTAAAATAAAAAATTTAAAAATAAAAAAATTATAAAAATAAAAAAGTAAAAAAACAACAAATAAACAGATGAGGAAAACATTCCATTCCGCTGGTAATCAGACAATTTGTGATATCATTATTTAGCTGTTTAGCAAAAATATAATTACTTTCCAAATAAGAACCAATACTTCCAAAGGTGAAAGAAAGGCTGGTAAGCTCAGATCTACCAAAGGCAGTATAAATTTATATAAATATTTTAGAAAGCAGGTCATAAATAGCTATGGGGAACGCTGTCCCCTAAAAACAACAACAAAAAAGTTATGCACATTGACCTTGTATTCCCTCCTGTAGAAAACTATTCTCAAGAAGTAACCAAAATAGAGGTAAAAACTCTATTTACACAATGTGCATAGGGAAACATTGTTTATAATAGGCAAAAACATAATGATTAGTAAAATTATTTGTTATATATCATAAAACCTTGTGCTTCTCATTTCTTTTTTTTTATAATCAGTATTTTTTATTATGATATTGTGAGGTACAGTTAAGGGTTAGGTATACAAATATGCTTCGTTCAGGCACCCTTGTTGATAAGAGGTGTCTCCCCTTCCCCAGACAGATATTGAGTACAATTAATCCCATCTCCCTTCCCCTCCCCTCCCATAGTTTCCCACCACTGTCAGTCATTTTCTTATAGTATTACGTTGGATGTTCAAGGTTCACTATATGAGTGAGAACATGTGATACTCAGATCTTTGTTTCTGTGAGAGGTCACTCACTATTATAGATTCTAGTTTCAT
>CAUYQG010128403.1:0-19530 GCA_963574415.1 Tarsius wallacei
CTGAACAGGACACAGAGGGGAGCCTACAGATTGTAGCAGGAGGTGGTAGCCTCTAGGGAGGAGAGTGGCCTGCTCAGTCGACTGCCACTCCTGAGCTGCGTGCCATGAGTGAGTGACCTCACCACGGTCTCAGCTTCCCTCTGTAAGATGGCACTTAGTAAAATCATGCATGTGTGTGCGGGTGCGCGCGCACGCACACACACACACACACACACAGTGCTTTGCTGGGCTGTTTTGAAATGCAGAGTCCACTGCTTTACCCACAAGCCTGTGCAAGGAATGGCTACCCCTCTCCTGGGCAACAAAGCAGCTTCCTTGCTTGTCCATCCTCAGCACCTGTCCCTCGCTTGCCAGCTTCTCCAACCTCACCCCTGGACCTTCCCCCGTCTCCCACCCTCTGCCCATTCCAACCACACTGGCCTCTTCTCTGATAGCCAATCCTGCCAAACCCATCCTCACCACAGGGCCTTTGCACCTGCTGTGCCCTCTGCCTGTCCTCCTTATCAGCTGCCTGCCTAGGCTAGGCTCCCTCTAGCCAGGTCTTGGCTCACACGTCCTCCACTCAGGGAGCTCATCTGTACATTCTTGCCCGGGTGGGTCTCCACCGCGGGCCCAGTCCCTCGACCTCACACTCCTGGGGTTTCCTCTCTCTAGAGCCCTTTTCTGGTTCCGGTGCCACCCTGCTGATCAGTTTGCTTCTCTCTTTGTGCTCCCAACTTGATGGAAGGCTTATCGAGGTCAGACCCATCGGACTCAGTGCCGTGTTGGCAGCACTGGCTTGGAGCAGATGCCCCAGCAGTACTTGTGGATGATGAGTATGCTCAAAAGTGGTGGCATTTTAAGTCAGAGCACAGAGCTTGGAGCTGGTGGCCTGGACCACGTCCTGGCTCCTCCACACACGTGACCTTGCACAAGGGGGGCGGCAATCACAGCCCTCACTCGCAGGATGGTGAAGAGAATGAACGCACAGGAGCCTGCCAGGACAGCACCTGGGCAGGAGGCTGGGCTGTGCCACACCTCCCAGTGCAGGGCACCACGTCCCTGCCACCACTTTCTGCTCCCAAGTCACGAGACCGGGCCATGCTGTGGCCCACACCCGTGTCTGGAGAGGCGTGGAAGTGGCCAACAGCCAAGGCAGTGCTGCCTCCAAAGGTCATTTTTAAAAGCACTTCCGCTCCTGGCCCCAAGTGGGGAGACAAAAGAACGATAAAAGAGAAAAAACAAGGCCTTGTGAAACTCAAGCAGATGTTTGCCAGCAGAATCACCAGGAACCAGAAGAGGAAAGACATGAGCAGGGAAGCCGGGCTGGACCAGGCATGGGTGTGTGTGGGGGTGGAGGGGATTTAAAAGCCAGGTGGGCTGGAGGGGGCTGGGACCGGCAGGGGAAAATGTGCCTCCATCTGTAGTTAGCACAATCAAATCCAGTCACGCGTCGCCACATGGGGCTTTATTATAATCAGGCCGCAGAATTTCCCGCGCCCCTCCTCTTCCCAGGCTCTCAGCGCCGGAGCTGACAGCAAAGACTGTTATCAGTTGCGAGCAGCTTTCAGGACCTCCCCCCACTCTGAGCCCTTTATCTGGAGGTGAGGGTCTTGGTTGTGGGGAGATAAAACACGCTGTCCCCCTCCCTAGAGACTGGTACGAGAACAGGGGAGCTTTGCAGAAAGGAAGGGGGTGAAGAGAAAAGCCGCGTCCACTCCCCTCCTGCTCTTCTTCCTTGGGGGCTCGGGGCGCTGGCTGAGGCCCCCCAGCCCTTGTCCTCGAGCCCCGGGAAGTCAGGGATCTGGTGAAGCTTCGGGAACAATGTGGAGAAGGCAGGGTGGAGGAGGAGCAGGTGAAAAGGAACTGCGTTGGACGGGGCGGGGGTATGCACGAGGGCTGTGTTAGAAAGGGAGGAGAGGGCCCTTGAGACCCGCTCGGTGGGAATTAACCAATGACACGGGACTCAGCGGGGCTTGGAATCGGTGGACATGCACAACCTCCTGGCCAAAGGCAGCTGGGCCCCACGACCTCCTCTGTGGGAGCCAGGGTCGGGCCCTGGACACCAGACCCTCTGAGAGGTCAGGCCCATCAGGGGCCCTCTCCACATTGAAATGCAGGCCTGGGCGCCAGGGAGGCAGGGATGGGGGGGAGGCGCACTCTACCTTCAGGTCTCTGGGAGGCCTCCTTGGTCGTGCTGCAGATTTTTCTGTGCGAGAGACTGCTTCTATTACTCCTCGTGCCATCTCAGTTGTCCCCCAACAGCTCCACCTGTCCCCTGGCCGGGGAGCCTCTGGGGAAGAGGGCCCGTGCTGTGTCCATCTCGGTCTCCCCAGCAGCTGGCACAGAGCTGGTGCTCGTGTATGAGATAAAGACCCTTTACTCCGACCTACGCAGCACAGTGAGCAACAGCATCGGAGAATGGTACTGCGGCGGCCACATCCCACCGCATCCTCCAGCATGCCTCACGAGGGATGTGTGGCTATCAGCCCCATTTTACAGACATGCAAACTGAGCCTCGGAGAAGGGAGGCAGCTTGCCCAGTCACAGAGTGAGGTGAGGACAAGGACAGTTGCTTGCTGGAAATCCCATGGCGATGACTTCCCCAGGAGCTCCGAGCCTCACGTGATGAGGCTGCAAAGGGCACAGCAACACAGCTGGCACAACGCAACCCCCACTTTGGCCCTTCCTGATCACTCCCCAATGCCGGGCACTTTCCCAGGGGGCTGGGATGTCTGGTCAGCAAGCAGATGAGCTCCCAACATGCCAGGTGGACATTTCACAGTCAGACAGACCGACACCAAAGAAAGTCACACATTCCTGACGCAATTCCAAGAAGTGATAAAGTTGTTGTTTTTTTTTAAAATCGGAGTCTCACTCTGTTGCCAAGGCTGGAGTGCTGTGGCACAACCATGGCTCACTATAGCCTTGATCTCCTGGGCTCAGGGAAACTTTGTACCTCAGCCTCCTGAGTTGCTGGAACTACAGGTACATGCCACCGTAACCAGTGGATTTAAATTCTTTTTTTTTGTAGAGATGAGGTCTCGTTATATTGCCTAGGCTGGTCTCAAACTCCTGGGCTCAAGCAAAGTGCCTTAGCCTCACAAAGTGCTGGGATTACTGGCATGCCTGCCAAACCCATCCTTCACCACAGGGCCTTTGCACCTGCTGTGCCCTCTGCCTGTTCTCCTGATCAGCTGCCTGCCAGGCCAGGATCCCTCTTGCCAGGTCTTGGCTCACACGTCCTTCACTCAGGGAGCTCGTCTGTGATAAGTATTTGAAATAAGGGGCCATTTGTGGCCCTATGGGGCACCCAATGGGAGCCACCACTACTGCTGTGATTGACTGTGTCAGTACTGTCATACATGCTCAGGGCTGGACTAGCAACCAGAGACAAGCCTCCAAGCCTGAGCTCTTACTATGTGCTTGAGACACAAAGACACAAAGCTCTTACTATGCGCCCCACCCTAAACAGGAACAAAGAGGCAGATCCTCATGTATCTGTCCACTCCCTCGACACCTGTCGACTGAGCTTCCCTACACCTGGGGTGCCAGGTACCCAGTAGTGAAGGAGATGGCCCCACTCCTTGCCTTCATGACTGCAAGTCTTGCTGAGGTAGACAGGAAACAAGTAAAACAAATAAATAGAATAAAAACAAAGTACGACCACGGAAAGCGAATCCCCAGGTCCTGGGGTAGTGGGTGCAGCCACAGGAAGGTGGTCCCCTGGGGCAGGGGAGGGACCCATGCTCCCAGCCCAATTCCTGCCTGCTGTCCCAAGTAAGCCTGTCCTCAGGATCCCTCCATCCTGGTCAAAGTTTGGGGACCCACTTTGGGTCGAAAAATAGGGATCAAGTTCAAGTGCAGTAACTGCAGGGAACACTAGGCAGCTGATGCCTGGGGGAATGGCTAGTTAAGAACAGGACTACCTGGAAAGAGCGGTTTTTGTGGATGCACTCACACTCACAGACTTGGAAGAAATTTTAACCCAGTCTGTGAACAAAGCTCACTCATCTGCGGGGGCTGGTGAGGGGCTTCTGAAAGGTTCACACCAACAATCACAAACCCCAACAACTGCTGAGGCTTCTGGGTCCTCAGAGAGCAAAGGAATTGAAAGATGTTACTTCCTGACCAGAACAAGCCTCTAGACCAGCAGTTCCCAAACAGCCCTGAATAAAGATCCATCCATGATGAAACAATGAAATGAGGAAGGCAGACAAGGTGGGAGGTTCACGTGCAGCAACGGCCACCCAATTTCCAGAAGAACTTATGCCAGGAACCTGACAATGACGCTCCCCCACTCACGCTCTACTTTTTTCTCTGCAAAAAGTTATTTTTTTCTCACCTTTATTTTAATAAACTAAACAACTGGCAACCATATTGCATGGTGGGGGAATCACTGATGGGTACAATCTTGATGTCCGGGTAAAATGACCCCTATGGGCCTTTTCAAAACAACTCTCAAGGTCTCGGGTTCTAAGATGTGGTCACAGTCCCCAGACTAAGGGGTTCCCAACGGGGGGAACGTCTGGGAATGCATAGAGTGTCCATGGGGGGCGAGCACTCCTGACATTTAGCAGGCGGGGTCCAGGGAGATGAACCCTCTTGGGATTTGCAGAACAGTCCTGATGTGAAAGTACTGTCCTCCTCAGATGGGAATGATGATGCCACCCCAACTGTGAAGCATTAGCCCAGGTTGGGCGCTGCCCTGTTTGGCCCTCAGTGGCCACAGCTTCCCTTTCCTTTCCTGCCTTTGTGGACGCTGGACACCAGAGGGCATGGCACCAATCTAAGGCATAACCATGTCCCTGGCAGCCGCCCTCCTCCCCAGGAAGCAATGTGGGGCATCTGTGAACACAAAGGTTGTATTCACTCGTTTCACTCCCCTACAACCTATAACGGACAACCCAAAAGTTGGCAACCTTATGTTGCACCCATAATTTTGACACTATTTTTTTAAGGATACACCTACAAAATTTGCAAGTCTGAGACCCACTGGTCTCCAGGATGAGCACACAACTTTAAAGCAGAGGCTGGATGAACAAATTCCCGCTGGCCTCTCCAGCCACCCAGGGCATCCTGATCCCAAACTCAGCTCTTACCGGTTTCTGACTCCACGTTGTCCTTTCCAGCAGGCTCTGCAGGTGTGTCTTGGGGCTCTGCCTTCGGTGCCACTGTGCTGGAGAAGATGCCAACTGGAGCCCACTCCAGATACAGGGGCACATGGTGGAACTGCAGAGACAGGGTGACGGTGTTTTGGGTCTTTCCACTACACACAGCTAGGGACTCAGCCCCATTCACACTGGAAGAGCCCGAGGGTCAGAGAGGAGAGGCTACTCAGCCAGGAATAGAGGAAGAAGGAGCACAGCCTGGAACCCTACACGTTCCCTACTCCCCACGAACAACACTAGAGCCGCCATACTGCATCCCAGCGGGTAGCTGGAGAGAGGACTATCTCTGTTGCCGCTGGACAGACACATGGTAGCTCCAAGACCCCTTTGGGTTTTCTCTAAACAGAGTATGAGAGGGGAGTGGGACAAGTAAAAACAGGGTCCGTGGTAAAGTGCAGCTCCCCAGGAAGAAGTGTAGCTCAGCCATTAAGGAACATGCTTTCTCTCCATGTGCGTCTATTCACAGGCAGTGCATAACTACGTGTGTGCATGTAGACAGTTTTCAAAAAAGGACAGTTAGGTGTGGTGGTGCACCTGTAGTCCTGGCTACTCGGGAGGCTGAGGCAGGAGGATCACCTGAGCCCAGGAGGTCAAGGCTGCAGTGAGCTATGATTGGGCCACTGTACTCTAGCCTGGGCAACAGAGCAAGACACTGACTCTAAAAAAAAAAAAAAAAAAAGGATAAACAAGATACTAACAGTAGCTGCCTCAACAGAAGACAACTAGGTAGCTGCAGGGCAGGAGTGGGAAGGAGTCTTGTCAACAAAAGCTCTTTTTGAATCTTTTCAAATTTCATATTATATGCAAGTCTTACAAATCAATTACATTGAAGGAAAAAACACATACTTTAGGTGAAATAGACTAGAGTTCCAACAGTTGGCTGTACCGCCTTTTGGTGGTGTCACTTGGGTCAGTGCCCTCTCCAGGTCTCAGTTTCCATGTGTGCAAAACGAAGACAGAGACATTCTTGTTGGTGAAATAGTCAAAAACAAACAGGAGGCCTCTCGTCAGTGCCCTTGAACTGTTACCTACAGAGAGCCTTTTGGTGACGGGCACGTTTCTCTCAAAGCAAAAGAAAGGAGGGCGTCACATTCCAAGGGGTGCCCCCAGCACAGTCATCGGCCCTGCCTGGACAACTGCTCTCATGGGTTGGGCCTGGACAACTTCCTGAGAGCTCAGTGGGCACAGAGCCTGAGGTGGGGCCGTCATAGGGTGGGAGCAGCAGAGGATGAGAAACCATTTCCCCATCTGCAAAGTACAGACACAGTACCTACCTCTAAAGGACCGCTGGGGAGGCCGAGGTCTGCAAAGGGCTGAAGTGCCTGATAAACGAAAACTACTTCTAATGAGCACCCCCATCCCCAAGATACGCCATTGTCTTATGCCCTCAGAACCCATGAATGTAACCTGGGGAAAAGAAGGGTCTCTGTAGATGCAATTTACAGAAAGCTTTTGAGATCATGCACAGTAATTCAAATGGGCACCATGTCCAATGACAAGTGTCCTTATAAGAGAAACTTGCAGGGAAGATTGAGGCAGAGACTGGAGAGAAGTAGCCATGAGCCAGGGATGCCTGGAGCTCCCAGAAGCCAGAAGGGGCAAAGGGCAGGTTCTCCCCAGGAGCCTTGGGAGGGAGCTCGCCCCTGCTGACACCCTGCCTTCAGACTCGGCCTCCAGAACTGGGAGAGTATTCATGTGTGCTGCTTCAAGCTACCCTGCTGTGGGTTTGCTTTGGCAGCCACAGGAAAGTAACACACTCCTGTCTGTTTTTAACCGAGAACAGGAGACAGCTTCACCTACAGAACCAATTTCTGTTCATCTTACAGCAGGTATAAGGCAGCAAGAGTACTGAGAATGAAGACTCGCATTCATGTGGGAAAAGCCAGCCAAGAAGCCAGTCAGGCAACGAGCGGAGGCCTGTGTTCTGGGGGATGGCCCAGAGCCCCACTCCTATCCACCCCATCCAGATGTGTTCTCAGGGTGGGAACACGTAACCCGAATGGGGTGTTGAGGCTGAGCTCCTGTGGGCTGGGTCTGCACAGAGGCTGTCCCTATGTCAGCCTGCCATACCATCTCCCTCGGAGCGGCTCACAGTCCCTCTCCAGCTCGACCTGCCTTGCACAGCCCTACCTTGGAATAGGCCAGCTGTCGGAAGGCCTTGCGGGCCTCCAGGGGCTCCAGGAACTCCACGATGGCAGTGACACCACCCTCTGGCAGCAGCACACGGCCCAGGCTGCCAAAGCGGCCGAAGGTCTCCTGCAGCTCTGCCGCCAGGGTGCCTGCCGGGAGGTTCTTGGCCAGGATCACAGCCTTGCTGCGCTCTGCCGCAGCCTGTAGGGAGGAAACGAACACACATGGGACAACAGGAAGGAAGGTCCCTGGGCGACACCAGCACTGATCTGTGGTGGCCTCTGGACCAGGCACTCCATCCAGGTATAGGAAGCAGACCCAGGAAGATCCACCTCTCAGGCTCATGCTTGCCCTGAGGCCTGGGACTCTGAAGCTAGATCCTGGGCCAAACCTGGCCCCTCTACTTCTGAGTTGGGGCAGATTTTGATGTGGCTGACCACAGCCCCTGCCATGCCCTCGGGGGCTTCCCACAGCCAGGTCTATACCTTGGTGTGAGATTTTTTTCCTGGAACCCACATGCAGCCAGCAGGAATCACCCAGGAGCCAATGACCCTGGAAGCAGCCCCTCACTCTCAGGAGTTGGTGCACCCTGCCCTGTGAGTGCGAGAGTTCAAGGCTGCAGGTAGCCCCTGAACAAAGCTCCAGCACCTGGGCAGTGTGTGGCCATGACACACGCTGGACAGGTCTCTTTCCCTCCCCATCCCTTTCTCACCAAGGTTTCCCCCACTGCCCAGAAAACAACTTGCCCTGGAATCCTTATGTCAGGGTCTGCTTCTGGGAGAACCCAAACTAAGACCTTGGATACGCAGCCCTGAGAAACGTGCATGGCTCTGCCTAGACTGGAGAAAGGACACAGCATCTACTTACTCACTCAGGAAAAGATTTAATTAAATGGGTTAGTAAAAGTACATATAACATGAGCACTCTGCAAATGTTAGCAATTATTTTATTAAAAATGAATGCTGAAGGGATATTAAAAAGCCAATAAAATCTAATGGAAAAGTCCAGGCATATGACGTATCTTGGCATTTTAGCTCACCCACAAATCCAGCCTGAAACCCTGGGTCAGTTGCTTTCCCTCTGTAGGCCTCAGTTTTCTCATCTGCAAAACCGGCTAACAGTAACACCCATCCTGTAGAGGCCTCACAGGGTTACTGCGAGGACTGTGTGAGGTGAAGGGAGAGGGAGCCACTTGCAGATGGGAAGGCCCAGGCACCAGTGGCCTTCACAAGTGCCTCTCAGGCTGCAGAGTGTAACTGGGGCAGAGACTCTGGGGCCAGGAGGTCTGTGTTCAAATCCAGTTTCACCACTTAGATTTTATTGGCTTTTTAACATCCCTTCAGCATTTGATTTTAGTAAAATAATTGGTAACATTTACAGAGAGCTCATATTCTGTGCTTTTACTAGCTGTGCGACCCAGAGCAAGTGATGTCACCTCTCTGTGACTGTGGTCCCCTGTGCAATGGGATCACAGCAGTGCTGTGTCACAGGGTTATTGTATGTATGAAGTGGGCTAATAAAATACGTAAACTTAGAAGAGTGCTTTGACAAGTCTTAATGTTAGCTATTGGTATATTTACTTTTTCAATCCATTTGCCCTTCCTTCTATGTATCCATCCATCTATCTACCCATCAATTTTCATCCATCTACCCATCCATATTCATCCATCATCCATCCACCCATCCAACCATCCACCCATCCCTCCATCGATCCATATTCATCCATCATTCCTCCATCCATCCATCCATCCATCCATCCATCCATCTATCCATCATCCATCCACCCATCCATCCACCCATCTGTCCATCCACTTATCCTACTCATCCATTTGAAGTAAACATTTAAGGCCTGGTTAAGCTGTCAAAAGGGCTGTTTTGGGGGTCAGAAGTCCTGAATTTTTGTACAGGGCTTTGTAAGTCACCTCCCCGCTCTCCAAGTCTGTTTCCAAGATTATGAAAAGAAGGGGTGGATGTCACATGGTCTCCTAGGGTCCTCTAAGCTGTAACCTAAGACTTGCTACATGGTGGCCAATAAGCTTGTGGAGGTGAACCTTACCCTGCAGGGTTTAAGAAGGGTCCAACAGGGGCTCTGGGAAGATTTGGGTGGGGGTGTGGGATTCTGGGAAACCCTCAGATCTATGTGGGGAAACCACAGATTTTGAGGCAGCCCTCTTGCACACAGCTCCTGAGGGCGCACAATCAGGGTTGAGTGGGCCATCTGTCTGAGTCCATGTGACACTTCTTCCTTTCTTGAGAGACAACTTAGGAATGGGCAATAGCCCTTAGAAGGCCAGATCCTCAAGCCCACCCATGGCTCCCCTGGAAACACCATTCCCAGCTTTCCAGTGGCCAGAGCAATTGAGGCTCACTGAGCAGGGCACAGAAAACACACCTGGCTGAAAGAATCCAGGCTGACACCATTGTCAATAAGGAAGCGCCGCACTTCCTGGACGAGCTGGGTCTCCCCCAGGGCCACACGCACGGCCACGCTGCCCTTGGTCTCCTGTGGGAGAGAGGAAAGAAGAGGCCCTGTCAGCTGTCGGGCAGGTGACACATCTCCCACCTCCCAACAGCCTGGGAAGCCAGGATGGAGATGGATGCAGTCCACGTCCCACCTCCCATGCTGACCTGGAGCCCCCTGTGGCACTGGCCCCCATGCCTCTCACACTAGACCCAGGACCCCAAGACCCCCGTCCCATCCCTACCCCCCACAGGCTGAGCTCACTCCCATCCCACGGCTTCTGCACTCACTGGCTTCAGTCAGACACCTTTTACCCCACATTCCCTTGCTCCATTCCATTTCTGCTTAAATATCACTTTACTGACCAGCCCACCCTTGTGGTTACACCCTTGACCCCCACTTGGCCCTCTGCTCTCTAAAGCTGCTATGCCTGCCATATGGCACCTCTATGAATGTGTGTCTCCCTTCACTAGTACCCGGTGCTCAGAGTACTTATAGGATCTAGAGAGGTGCAGCACTCCCCAAGCTGGCTTACATCTAGAGCTGTGCTGCCAATATGGTGCCATGAGCCATGCAGAGCCACTGAGCACCAGACACATGGCGTGTCCAAAGTGCTCTTGGTGTAAAATACACAACAGACTGAGCGAGCAAAACAGACTGTAAAACAGTTCCTGATTTTTAAAATATTGTACATGTGCTGAAATGATATCTTGCAGATACTGACTTGAATAAAATACTACTATTAATTTCACCTCTTTCTTTTTACTTGCTAAAATGTGGCACCTAGGCCATTTCTAGTAACACACGTGGCTCACATTCCGTGTCTAGTGAACAGCATTGACCGAGGCGCTCTGCAGGCCAAATCCATGAGTGCCGCTTGTTGATTGGCTGAGAGACAACTCCTGGCTCTGCCTCAGATGAACTCAGCTGCGCCTGACTCAAGGCACAGGCTTTTTAAAAGGCATGTGGATGTGAAGCTATAAAGAACAAAGTACTTCTGTACCTTATACAAAGTATACTTTGTACTTTCTTTATACAAGGCATACTTTTAAATAACACAAAAAGTATGTTTTTAAAAGTATTCTTTTATGGATCATAAAAAGGACATACAGAAGGGATACAAAGTAGCAACCACTTATGCTGACGCAATCTAGAGTTCTAATGCACAACATGAAGCCTAGAATTAATAATACTGTTTGTATTTGAGAGTTTTCCTAAAAGAGAATACTTCAGGTGTTCTTACAATACAAAAGAGAGTAACTAACACGATGTCAATTTGCTGAGCTACAGTAGAATCCAACCATTTCACTATCGTGTTGTACACCTTAAATACATAAAAAAATTGTTTTTTAAAAGGCATGTGATGTGGAGGCACTAGATGGATGGGGAAAAAGTCAGAAGAAATAAGGCTAGACTCGGGAGAGGAGGACAGAGCCCAGTGACCCCCTTCCCTGGCTTCAGAGTCCTGGGCTGCCCAAGCCAAGGGAATGGGCAGGACACGCTTGTGTAGACTTGTGACGTGGCTCACAGTGAGGGCACTGGAGTCAGGCGGACCTGGTCTCCCCCCACCTCTTTGTAGGTCTGGGATCCTGGGCAAGTTACTTTGTGCCCTGGGCCTTGGTTTCTTCATCTAAACAATGGGCATATGAGAGGCCCTACTTCATGGGGCTGCTGTGAGGTGGCCCCACACTCTCTCCTGTAGCATAGCAGAGCGCTCATGGAGCCTTGCCTATCACTATCACTGTCAGTCACATTCCTGGGATGCCTCCACATGCTGCGTGAGAAGCCAGGGCTGAAGTCTGGATGGGCATGTTTCCAGAGGGAAGTCTGAGGGCAGTCTGCCCCCATTCCCGAGGCCTCTGGGAAGGCCCAAGAGGATAAGCATTTCCAGTTCAGGGGAGTGGTATCACAGGCAGCAACACAACACACCCCCTGCTCTTTCTCCCTTCAGTTTGGCCCAGAGTGGGGGCGGGGGGCCTGGTGGGTCCTCACTCACGTGGTCAAACACTTGACTCTTGGTGGCGTTGTACTTCTGCGCAATGGCATCCGCTACAGCATTCGGCCCCATGAACAGCGTATTCCAGTTATGAGAGCTGAGAGGCAGAGGCAGAACAGGGAGATCATAGAGTGGCGGTGCGAGGGGGATGCTTGCAGATGCAAAACCTGTATGAAGTGGGCTCACAGGCCTGCCTTTCTAAGTGCCCCGACCCACCTGCTGTGAGCTAAGTACACAGGACCCAAAGGCGAGTGATGATATGGCTGTAACCCCTGATGTTTGTCAAGTGCGTCCTCTGTGGCAGGAACTAAGCACTTTGCATAGATGAACTCATTCCTCACAACACCACAAAAGTAAGGCACTGCTGTTATTCTCCCCAATTTCACAGACGAGAGAACCGAGGTTCAGAGAAGTTACGGGGTAATCCCAGTAGAAGGAGGCAGAGAAACCAGGCAACTCGGAAAGGCAGGGCAGCGGAAGCTGGGGGGCTCAAAGGCATCAGGGCGACAAGGACCTGGAGCTGTTGGCCTTCTCCTTTGCTTCCTTCCTCTTCTTGTAGGCTGACAACCCCGGGGCCGTGGCATCCTCGCTGGCCTCCTTCTTGATGGTGGATGGCAACACATGGAGCATCCTGCCCTAGAGGGGAAGAGGCAGGAGTGGATGAAAGCCTGCCCTTAAGCCAGTTTCCACATCCCGTGTAGGACGTCAGCTTTAGCCACAAGAAAGCTAGGCCCAGCGCTGAAGCACTTACTAGAGGGCGGGGGGGGGGGTCACACTGAAAGACAAGGCCACTCTTACCACTGGGCATAGGGACCTGACACCAGGATGGGCCACTTGAAACAGCTGCACAAACGAAACTTCCATCCATTTCCACAGAGCCCTACAGCACCCCCCTCAGCCCCTCAAACCTCCCATCCCATCCCCACACAGGTGAGATGTGAGCTCCAGGTGGGCAGGAGCCGGGTCTGGCTTGGCCACCATGGTGGGGGGGTGGTGTCAATAAATCATGAAGGAATGAATGAGAAAAAGGGAAAGGGAGCTGGGCAGCTGGGGTACGAGGATGTTTGCTAGCACATCACTTTGTGACCCTGGGAAAAAGAGGAGAGTCGCTTACATGCTACCGGGGCCATTTTAACAAGCCCTGTCAAAATTCCTTTCCTGCTTACTCCTCTTTCAAGGGGGCATCTCTGGAGATGGAGAGCCAGTTTATTCACTCAAGAACTACTTTCTGAGGTGAGCACAGTAGCTCATGCCTATAATCCCAGCACTTCCAGCATTGCCTGAGCCCAGGGATTCAAGACCAGCCTGGGTAACACAGTGAGACCTCATCTCCACAAAAAAAAAAAAATAGCAGGGCTTGGTGGCAAACAGCTGCAGTTCCAGTTACTTGGAAGGCTGAGGCAGAAGGACCACCTGGCCCCAGCAGGTCGATACTGCTGTAGCTGTGATCATGCCACTGCACTCCAGCCTGGGTGACAGAATAAGCTTTTTTTTTTTTCCTGAGTGCCTACTACATGCCAGGCACTGTCGTCCCAGGTGCCACAGATCAGTGACCAGAACAGACCAGAGCCCTGTCCTCAGGCAACTTCTTACCCTCCAGCAGTGCAGGTGAGGGGGCTACTTGGCACGGTGCTGTGTGTATTCTTAGGCCCAAAATGTAGACGCCCGTGTACACACACACACACACACGCACACACACACACACACACAAAGGCCCTTCCCAACAGCATGAGCCCAGCAGCCTCCCAGCCAGCCCACAAGTGAGCTCACCTGAAACACCTGCCCATCCACCTCGGCGAAGGCCTTCACTGCGTGCTCTGGGAACATGAAGGTGATGAAAGCAAAGCCCTTGGGCTTCTTGCTCAGGCTGTCGATGGGGTAGTGGAGCTCAGATAGGGGACCTGAGGACATGACAGTGTCAGTCTCTGGTGGGCCAGAGCTGGGCCTGAGCTCTGGGTGACGAAGTACTGGGCACTAAGCTGGTGGCTTTTCACTGGTAAGAACATGAAACTACTGCCATGGGTCAACTATGGCTGCTCAGTTCAAGTTGAAAAGAACATGGCTAGCGCTAGCTGTGAGCCGGCCTCAAGGGTCACGGTGCCATTTCACAGTCCCCATGTGTCTACCCTAAGAGTAAAGGCACCTGGGCTGGATACCAGCTCTACCACCTATGACATGTGCAGCCTGCCTTGGGCAAGTCCCTGAGCCTCCGCCTCCACGCATCTCAGGCTTCTCACCTGTACCTAAGAGTACCTTGCTTGTGTGGTAGCTGTGAGGACCACACATGTTAATGTGTGTGGTGTACTGAAAAGTGCCTGCTACAGTTAGTGTCACAGATGTGTCTTCCATAGCAATATTGTTATCCTACTCAAATTAGAGCAATCTTTCGTCTGGGTCTCCACTCTGAACACCAGGTGTTACCATGCCCCCCCCGGGTTTTTGTCTTCCCAAATGGACACCTGCAGTCTATAGACAAACTCCTCTGCCGTACAGCTCAGCCCTACTGGAAAACTGCATGGAAAGATCCAGAGAGCAGAAAGCAGTGGACACAGGCTTAGAGCGGAGGCCAACATGCCTGACGGCAGGCGCCATTTAGGGCTTCATCACTCCACATAGGGCCCACATCGGGCACTCAACCTCTCCCTCATCCTCTATAACCCCAGCTGGCCTCCGAATAGACCTGGGAGACACTGTGGGGATCTCAAAAGTGTCATGACCTCACCACTATTCTGAGCCCTACCATCCTTCCCTTCCACAACCGTAACCCTACAAATATAGCCCATTTTGACAACATTAGATATAGGCCTTCAAGTTCTTGGCCTGAGAAACAACAATAAAACAACAAATACTATCAATTCTATTTGTGTGTTTTAGTTTTAAGAGTCAGGGTCTCACTCTGTAATGTAGGCTGGAGTGCAGTGGTACATCATAGCTCACTGCAGCCTCGAACACCTGGGCTCAAGACAGGCTCCTCCAGTCTCAGCCTCTTGAATAGCTGAGACTACAGGCATGGGTCATCATGCACAGCTAACTTTTTATTTTTTGTAGAGACAGGGTCTCGCTATGTTGCCTAGGCTCATCTCAAACTCCTGGCTTCAAGTGATCCTCCCACCCCGGCCTCCCAAAGTGCTGGAACTACAGGCATGAATCACCGTGACGAGTCACTCAAGTCTACTTGGATCATCAGTTTGGATAAGAAGATGAGATAGCTAAGAGTTCAGATAACAGCTGGGCTCAGTGGCTCAGCCTATAATCCCACACTTTGGGAGGCTGAGGTGAGTGGATTGCCTGAGCCCGTGGGTTCGAGACCCGCCTGGGCAACTTGGCGAGACGTCATCTCTACAATAAATCAAAAAATTAGCTGGGCATGGTAGCGCGCGCCTGTAGTTCCAGCTACTTGGAAGGCTAAGGCGGAAGGATCGCCAGAGCCCGGCAGGTCGAGGCTGCAGTGGCCGCTCCGCACTCCAGACTGCGTGACAGAGTGAGACTCCAATTCAAAAAACAAAAACAACAACAACAACAACAACAACAAAAAGAGTTCGGATATTAAGGAACACTGTATGGGCATACTGATACCTGCCTGAATAATTGCTGAATTCCAAATATTGAGTACTGAGAGTTTCGACAGCAAGGAATAATTCAGAAAAATGTATCCACATCTCTTCAGTTCTGAGTTTGGGAGTGAGAGTCAGGAAGCACAAGTTCTGACAGCAGAAGATGCCTGTAATGTTACTTTTTACTACCTGCCCTGTGAACCCCAACATACATCATGTCACTGCAACTCACAGCAACTCAGGGACGGCTAGCCCAATTAACAGATAAGAAAACTGAGACAAGAGAGGTGGAGTCATCTGCAGACTGGGACTTGGACCCAGGACATCTGAGTCCGAGCCCTGATCTCACAGCCGCCATGCTATCTGTGCAGCAAGACCAGAAGCTAGCACTACCGTATTTGGAGAAGAGCTTTTCCAGGTCCTCCTCGGTGCTGGTGTAGGGCAGGTTTCTCACAAAGAGCCTCCCGGAGTCGGCCAGGTCCTCCTCCTCTTCGTTCTCCCCAAGTGTTCGGCCTTGCCATGATTTGGAGCTGCTCTTCAGGGGACCCTTGGCTGTGGGGACGGTCTTCTCCCTGAACACTTCGATGTAGCGTCCACCTGCATGGGGAGAGAAATCAGGGCTCTGGGGGGAGGCCTGGGACTTGACAGACTCCAAACCCTCCTCTGCTGCCTTCCCGTTGCCTAGGCCAGGGCCAAAGATGCCAGCGCCTGACACCTGCTCTGTCACCAGGGTGGCAGCCTGAGCCAGTGCTGGGCCTAGACCGGAAAGTCCCCAGTCTCACTCATCCTGCCAGTGCAGGGTCAACTCAGACCACAGGGGTGCACCTCTGAATCCTGGGACGCGTTCTCTGGCACCGCTTGCTGCCCAGTCTTGGGTCTTATGTGGCAGCCCAACCTGGACTCTTACTTGCTTAGAAACTGCTAATGGGCATGGCCCACGGGCCCAACAGGGTGTGACATGCATACAGGGTGCCCCACAAACACCTGCCTCCTGATATGCTGATAAGACTGCTGAGGCTGCCCCGTGTCCCTAACCCAGTTCCTGTCTTCACTGGGAGATCTGAATCACCTGCCGGTGCCGGGAATTGGCCAAAGGTTCAGTCCCGGTGTGGTTCAGGAGACCTCTCGGTCAGGGAAGCTGCACTTGCTTTTCCCTCCACCCAACCCTGCCCATCCTGCCAGAGCCTGCTTTCTCAGCTCCAGACTGTGCCCACCATCACCCTCAGCGAGGCCCAAGCAGGAGGATGCTGTTTACTCCTGCCCTATCCCAGACCCTGGCCCGCTGTGCCTTCTCACAGCAGGGACCACGCATTTACTCACTATTTGATTATCACC
The DNA here is from genome assembly GCA_963574415.1 of Tarsius wallacei. Lineage (NCBI taxonomy): Eukaryota > Metazoa > Chordata > Mammalia > Primates > Tarsiidae > Tarsius > Tarsius wallacei. The sequence goes on from CAUYQG010128403.1 coordinate 16,627, forward strand.
ATCTATCTCCCGCTCCCCAGGTGAACAACTCTGCATCAGCTCCAGAAAGGCAGGAACTGGGGTCTGTTTGCTCATTGCTGTGCCTCAGAACAGTGTTCACAAAGCGTTGCCACTTGGCAACAATGCAGTGTAAGTGAAGGACTGGATGAACCCCATAGCCCCACAGAGAAAGCACCTGACTGGGGCTCCTTACCCATGTACTCTCTGTTGCATTTCAGGGCTTTCTTCACCTCTTCTTCGCTGCTGAAATCCACGAAGATGTACCCTGGGAGGGAACAATGGCAAAAGTAAAATCTGCAGGCCCTGAAAACATGTGAGCATGTCACAGAGGACCCCCCCACACTGCACCAGGAGCAGAAAGAGGGGGAAAAACCGCTATTCTGGTCAAATCTCCAAAATACAGTAAGTACCCTACATACGAACCTTCAAGTTATGAACTTTCAAAGATGCAAATGTGCGTGCATGTCCAATCACGTAATTTATAATTCAGTTCACGTGTCCAGCATACGATGTCACATGCATGCATCCTCTATAAAGTGGTTGTGCTTTTGTGTACTTTACAGTACTGTATAGAGTACAGTAGTACAGTATCTTTATTTCAAGCCCGGGATGTCAGAAGGCAAGCATAAAAGCAGTGGCTATGTAGCCACAGTTGTGTTAGATGGGTACCTAGGCTAGCTCTGTTGGACTTACCAACAAATTGGACTGGACTTATGAATGCACTCCTGGAACAGAACTCATTCATATGTAGGGGACTTATTATACAAACTCCCTCCCTCCCTCCCTCCCGCCAGTCAAATTCCCCTTTGCAGGAAGCACTGAGGCCCCAGCCTGGTTTTGTTCATGAATCTGCTGGACTTCTGAGTCGGAAGCACAGGAGGCCTCTCTGCCCGCCTCCCAGTCTCACCCCATCCCTGACCATTCTCTGGAGTGCTGTAGCTGCAGCGTGGCAGCCCAGCTCAGCACCAGAGCCACTATCTCCACCACCTCTGCCCCAAGTGCCTGAGCCCTCGACTCGCATGGAGACAAGCACATGGAGGGGAGGGTTCTCTTGGAGCATGGCAGGCCTCCACATTCTGACCTCACTGGGCCTCAACCCCTGAGGCAGCAGGGTAGGGGTCACTCCTTGCTTTTCTGGAATAGTGAAGTGACGTGCCCAAGGACACGTGGCTAATAGAAGGCAGCATCTATTACTTGGTTCAAAGCCCAGGGTGATCTGCCTGTTACCAGGCTGTTTAGACTCTTCTCTGAGTCCTTTGCCCTCATCTGCACAGCCATCCTAGTCCGACCCACTGCTGACATCCCTGGAGGACAGCAAAAGCTCTGGGCCCCTCTCTTCCCCAGTCAGGGACCATGCCGAAGCTGGTTGCCACCTTCACCTACTCTACACTCCCAGGGCTCCCACACCCAGGCTGCAGCCCCTATCTTTAAAAAGGCCTCAAAGACCAAGGGGTCGCCCTGCTCCCACCCCAGCTCTCTCCCAGGGGACATTCCACTCTTCCACAGTTCCTGCTTATGCCTGTCCTTTCCAGTTCCAGGGCCTCCCATGTAGTTTTCTCTTGGCCCTGATGCCTCAGTTGTGTTCCTTACCGCTCCCTCTGGTCTCTGTAATGTCATGAGAGCAAGGCCACCACCACCAACAGCAGCTCTCACGGAGTACACAACAGATACCTAGCACTGCACCAAATGCCGCACACACATTCACTAACTGACTCCTCACACCAAGGTCAGACAGGTTTGCCTAGGCGCCATGGAGTATGCAAAGGCCAGGGTGAGAAGGAGAAGAGAAACCTAGGCAAAAACTGTGTCCCTACACCCCAGGCTGCCAAAGGCGGGGACACGAGACAGACCCTTGTCCTGACCAGCTGAACCACATCCACAGAACTGAGCACCACAAACAGGGAGAAAAAAAGTGATGCCCTTGAAACTTCCCCTTTATTCAAGTGCCCCGACCTTCCACCTTCGCCGTCTGCCCTTTGTTCCCACCCAGAAGCATCCCAGACCTCACCTGTTTTGTTCCCATGAGCATTTCGCACTATACGAATGGCCATTGGCTTCAGGGGTGCCAGGAATTCCACCACATTTTTCTGTAAGAAGAAAAGTGTTTTCCTTTTCATCAATCCAATAATAAAAATGCAGCCCCATAAAGAGACGGGACAAGTTTCTGAATCAGAAAGGATTACAAAGTCTCTCATCCTTTCTAGTTTTTTCTTTCCTCTAGGTTATATATCTTTTCTCTACCACAAAATAAAATTAACTTAGAAAATTTTGAAAAAAAATTGAAGAAATGAGTAATATTCAGTAGTAATGTCACACCAACATTTCAGGCATTGTTTTTGACTTTTTTCCTAAGTACTTTTTTTATATACTTGGGGTTAAATCTGGCTTTTTTCACTACTCATTAAAGCATTAATATTTAGTTTTTAACTTTGTAAGTGGACACCTAGTGGTTTTTATCTGCTTGGTTAATTAAAGCATGTGATTCTCTGTACGGTTGGTACTGAGAAAATTCTGACTCAAAGTTGTCAGACAACTCATAGAGTTCAGTATAACCTAAATGCTTACTCAGAAGCATGATAAGCTGTATTTCTTGAGGTAAAAATATTTTTTTAAAAAATTGTATTTCAAAAATTTGAGGACAGGTGCAGTGGCTCATACCTGTAATCCTAGCACCTTGGGAGGCCAAGGCAGGAGGATCAGTTAAGGCCAGGAGTTTGAGACCAGCCTGGGCAACATAGTGAGACCTTATCTCTAAAAAAAAAAAAAAAATACAAAAATTAGCCAGGCATGGTGGCACATATCTGTAATCTTAGCTACTCAGGAGGTGGAGGTGGAAAGAGTGCCTAAGCCCAGGAGGTTGATGCTGTGTACTCCAGCCTGGGTGACAGAGTGAGACCCTGTCTA
>CAUYQG010128404.1:0-23422 GCA_963574415.1 Tarsius wallacei
GAGGGAGGGAGGGAGGAAGAGGAGGAGAGGGGAGGGGAGGGGAGGGGAGAGAAGGAGAGGGGAAGGGAAAGGAAGGGAAGGGAAGGGAGGAAAGAGAAGGAAACGAAAGAAGGAAGGAAAGAAGAAAGAAAAGTAGCAAGGCCGGGCTCGGTGGCTCAGCCTGTAATCCCGCGCCTTTGGGAGGCTGAGGTGAGTGGATTGCCTGAGCCCATGGGTTCGAGACCCGCCTGGGCAACTTGGCGAGACCTCATCTCTACAATAAATCAAAAATTAGCTGGGCGTGGTAGCACGCGCCTGTAGTTCCAGCTACTTGGAAGGCTGAGGTGGAAGGATCTCAGGAGCCCAGCAGGTCGAGACTGCGGTGGCCAGGAGCGGACTGCACTCCAGTCTGGGTGACAGAGTGAGACTCCAACTCAAAAAAAAAAGAAAAAGAAAAATAGCAAGGAGTGTTACTGAACCAAAATAGTTCTGTTTGCCCATGCACAATGGAAAGCCGAACACTGAAACTGGTCCAACTTTCCCATAGACCTATTGGTTACAGTTTTTGTTTGTTTGTTTGTTTGTTTTTAATAAATAGAGAAATTTACATGCTTGGTCTTAACACTTGAAACTTACACATTTGTCTTATCTGAGTTCCTGTCTCAAGAGACCAGCCTCAAGCCTATAGTACTGAGGAACTGAAGCTCACTAGATCACCACACCCAGACAAGGGGATGCCGGACCCCTTCTGTGTGCCAACTTCTCTTACTTACTCCTCCCTAAGTCCTGTTTTCTACATCCCTGCCCCACCACATAAAGCCCAGACTTCAGTGGGAGAGGGAGATGAATGTTGAGGCAGAATCTCCCATTCTCCTTGACCAACATTATCCAAATAAGAAGTCTTCTTCCTTGGAGTACTTGCTGTCTCCATGAATGACAGCAAGTTGTGCAGCAAGCAACGGGCCCCAAAGACAAGTGGGATCTGAATACACAGTGGTCCTCCAGGAGTCTGGTGGTCACACACTCAGAGATACCCTTCCTCTACCGAAGAGGGGATACTGCAGCACTCTGGTGTAGAACAAGGCCCAGGACATCATACAGGTAGCATCACCTGCTTTTTTGGAATCAGTTCCAACCAGTTTCAGTCAATTAGTCCATTTTCTTGCAAGTGGAGGAGATCGTATCAAGCTCTTTCCTTATCTACTGTCCTATAAGACAGGCTCATGGATTCTTGTTAGTGACCAATTTTTTAACCCTGTGGGACATAATTTCAGGGGCAGAAGAGAGAATTCCCCAGTGGTGGGGAAGCCATGCATCTCTTTCTGGAAAATTCTGAAGGGACAGACAGCTATGTGGCACACCTGGGGGCACTGAGCTCTAGAAGCCAATGACTTCAAGTCTTCCCAAAAGTCCCTTGCCCCAAATGTGGCATCAATGCAGCAGAGGCAGGAACCAAATGGGACCATGCAGCTTGGGACCCAGGGGTCTCAGAGTGACCAGTGGGGCTGGAGGCTGGCAGAGTATCCCAGATGAGGCCATTGTGCTTAAGACTTTAAGAATTCTGTTTGACTTGAAAGGTGGAGTGCTGTGGGGGGAGACCCAGTAATTACTGAAATTTAACTTCCCACGAATTTCACAGATGGGATAAACCCAAGTTGACATACAGACTATAAAGAAATGTGACATTTTTGAATGTGACCAAGAGTGTGTGGACCAAGATTCATTCCAAGTCTATATTCATCCATTTGTTTATTTGGCAAATAATTACTGATTTTCCACCATGGGCCATACATACACTGAGATGGGATCTGAACTCACGTGGTCCCCAGGATTCCAGTGATCTCACACTCAGAGATGTCCTTCCCAAATCAAGGAGAGGCCACTGCAGCACTGCTGGTGGAAAACAGGGCCCCAGGACGTCTTATGGGTAGCATCAAAAATGACCCAGGTTGCACTCTTACCCTTCCACTGCTAAATTGCATGCAGTGTCGTGTGTTATAGGGGAGGAAACATACCTCTACCTTCCTTGGGGTTTTTAGGCTGGGTCTGAGCATTAAACTGACGTGGCAGAAGGAAAGCATGCAAATGTATTGAATACAAGTTTACATGATCCAGGAGCCCTCATAAGGAAGTAAAGACCTCAAAACACACAGTTGAATACATACACTGACCTGGGCAATAAATAATAAATTATGTGCAGCAAAAGCCAAGATTGACAGGTGAGACCTTACTGAATGGAAAAGTTTTTGCACAGCAAAAGAAATCATCAAGAAGGTAAAGAGACAACCCATTGAATGGGAAAAAAATATTTGCAAGCCATGCATCCAATGAAGGCCCTACACCCAGGATCTACAAGGAACTCAAATGAATTGAAAGGAAAAAACAAACAACCTCATTAAAAAGTGGGCAAAAGGCTGGGTGCAGTGGCTCAGCCTGTAATCCCAGCACTTTGGGAAGCCAAGGTAAGAGGACTTCCTGAGCCCGGGAGTTCGAGACCAGCCTGGGCAACTTGGTGAGACCTCGTCTCTATAATAAAACACAAAATCTAGTCAGACATGGTGGCATGCATCTGTAGTTCCAGCTACTTGAAAGGCTGAGGCAGAAGGATCACCTAAGTCCAGCAGGTAGAGGCTGCAGCCTGGGCGACAGCGTGAGACTCCAACTCAAAAAAAAGTGGGCAAAGGACATGAACAGACACTTCTCAAAAGAGGACATACAAGCAGCCAACAAGCACATGAAGAAAATGTTCAGCCTCAGTAATCATCAGAGAAATGCAAATCAAAACTACAGTGAGATACCTCCTAACAGCAGTCAGGATGGCCATTGTTAATACGTCAGAATCCAACAGATGCTGGTGTGGCTGCGGAGAAAAGGGGCTGCTTCTACACTGTTGGTGGAAGTTGAGCAAGCTGGCTCAAACTCTATGGAAAGCAGTGTGGTGATTCCTGAAAGAACTAACAATTGAGCTTCCATTCAATTCAGCAATCCCTCTCCTGGGAATATACCCAGGGAAACATAAATCGCTCTCCCAACAAGACACCTGCACACACACGTTTATTGCAGTACTACTCACAATAGCAAAAACATGGAACCAACCAGATGCCCAACAAAGGTGGACTGGGTAAAAAAAAAAAATGAGGTACATATGCGCAATGGAATATTATGCGGCCATAAAGAACAAAATCATGGCCTTCACAGCAACTTGAATGCAGCTGGAGACCATCATATTAAATGAACTATCACAGAAACAAAGAATTGAGTATAGCATGAGCTCACACATAAGCGGACCCTGATCACTGGTCACACAAGTGACCAGTAACTTCTCATGTTAAGAAAAATTGATATTAAAACATTTTGGGGGCCCTGGGCACTGTGCTTCCTGTGCCTGTTGGATAAGCTGTCCCTGATTTCTGAGTGCTGGGATCACCTGCTTTTTATGTCTTTCTTGTTGCCTATCTGTATTTTCTAAATTTTCTATCACTAGGGTGAGATCAGAAGACACTGGACACTGCAAGGGGAGGGAGAGGAACATGTGGAACACACGGGGGACCTGGTCCACTACTGGGGGAGAGGGGGCCAGCTAGAAACCCAAACATCAGCTGCATGCAACCTACTTATGTAGTAAATCCCCACAACTCTAAAAATTTTTTTAAATGTCTACAGAATAAAATGTTATGGGCTGAGGAGTTCACTGGGTACAGGAGTAACTGGGATGACAGGGGCTAGTCTGACAAGGCTTGTACAGATTTCCCTCAGTCTAAGCTTCCCATTCTTGGTAGTAAGAATGTTACTTTCTTTCTGGCATAAGGAGGGCATCTTTCATAAGAGAATTTCATCTCCTTCTTTTAAGAAACAGAAGGAAGGTCAGAGTGATCTTCTTGCTCCTGCTGTTTTTCAAGTTCCTCTAACTCAAAATAGTCTACAGTATATGCCAGAGCAGCATATTTTGAGAATGGCTTGCTCTTAACTCTTTCAGTGTCAAATTTTAAAATTATACATCTAGAAATTTATGCCAAAGAAATAATCATGGATGAGGGCAATCATTTTGCTAGAAGAATGTTCAACTTAGTGTTATCCACGATGGCAAAACCCTGGAAACACCCAAGTCTATTACAATACGTCTACTCACTGGAATGCTATGCAGGCATCAAAAATGGTGTATGAGGTCAGGCTCGATGGCTCAGCCTGTAATTCCAGCACTTTGGGAGGCCAAGGCAAGTGGATTGCCTGAGCCTGTGGATGGAGACCAGCCTGGGCAACTTGGCGAGACCTCATCTCTACAAAAAATCAAATAAATATTAGCCGGGTGTGGTAGCACACGGCTACTTGGAAGGCTGAGGCAGAAGGATCGCCGGAGACTAGTGAGTCAGTGATTGGGTGCCCATGCGTGTGCTACTGCATTCCAGCCTGGGTGACAGACTGAGACTCCCCTCCAAAAATGGTGTATGACCAGATGTGGTGGCTCACACGTATAGCCCAGCACTTTCAGAGGCTGAGGTGAGAAGATCACACGGGGCTAGGAGTTCGAGACCATCCTGGGCAACATAGCAAGAACTTAACTTTATAAAACAACATCTGATAACATAAAGAGGCATGAACAATGTATTAAGTTAAAAAAAATCATTAAACTCTGAGCAAATATCACATTTTTACAAAAACAATACAAATATGTATACATGTTCACAAGTGTATTATGTGCATGAGATGCAGAGGGATTAGGAAGCCACACAAAAAAGAAAACATTAAAAGTGGTCATTTCTGGCAGGGTTATGTTTGGGGGCCTTAGACACTTTTACTTTCTTGGGTACCTGCCCCATTAAAAAATGTGGAAAATTATATTTTGCTACTGTATTGATATAAAAATGAATATAAACCAAGCTAAATTCATTATTGCGTGTCCACTATTACTATAGTCATTTTTTTCTTCTCATGTTAAGAAAAATTAAAATTAAAATATCTTGAGAGCCCTGAGCACTGTGCTTCCTGTGCCTGTTGGATAATTTGACCCTGATTTCTGAGTGCTGGGAACACCTGCTTTTTATGTCTTTCTTTTTGCCTATCTGCATTTTCTAAATTTTCGTTTCCTAAGATGTATTCTCTCATTATAATGAAAAGCTATTTGAACAAAGAAATTGGTAAGCATAAATAAATGACCCATTTTATGCAATGCCAGCACAAGAAAGTGAGATCAAATGCAGCCTCTGGGGTCAATGCCCTCTGGGGATATTAGAGCACCCCGTTGGCCACAGTCCGGCACTCAAGGCACTACTGCCTAGCCAATCAGATGACTTCTTGCTATAACCAACCAAGAGAGCAAAGTCTCTGGTTTTCAGAGCAAAATAGCACTCTGGCTTACCAAAGAGGATGGGTCCATGTCCTGCCCTTCACATGCAGAAAGGACACAACCAACCCACACTGCTGGATGTGACCTGGGACCTCAAGTGCTCTCCACACTCTTAGCTCAATAGGGCCCAGACTTCAGAGTCATACAAACAAATACATTCTAAAATAGAGAATACTCCATTGTCCAGGACTGTAGATTTATAATAAGTCTTGATTCTTCTGGTGCACATCTTCCAGCTTTCTTTTTTTTCTGTCTTTACTCTTCCTGGGCCTTTGTATGAGAGTTTTAAAAATTGGCTTGCCATGTTCCAAAAAAAAAAAAAAAAATCTACTAGTATGTTGATAAGGATTGCATTGAATCTAAAGATTAATTTGGAAAGGCTGGGAACGGTAGCTCACGGTGGGAGGTCAAGGTGGGAGAATCATTTGAGGCCAGGTGTCAAGACTGTCCTAGGCAGCATTGTGAGACTTTGTCTCTACAGAAAATTTAAAAATTAGCCAGGCATGGTGGGGAGCGCCTGTAGTTCCACCTATTTAGGAGGCTGAGGCTGGAGAATTGCATGAACCCAAGAGCTTGAGGCTGCTGTGAGCTGTGATTGTACCAGTGCACTTCAGGCTGGGCAACAGAACAGGATTCTGGCTTAGGAAAAAAAAAGATTCGTTTGGAGAGAGCTGGAATCTTTGCAATCTTGAGTCTCTCGATCCATAGATGTGGTCTAGCTCTCAATTTATTTAGAATTTTTTTTCTTTTTCTTTTCTTTTTTTTTTTTGAGTCGGAGTCCCACTCTGTCACCCAGGCAGGAGTACAGTGGCATGCTCTTGGTCACCGCAGCCTCAATCTGCTGGGCTCAGGTGATCCTTCCACTTCAGCCTTCCAGGCAGCTGGAACCACAAGCATGAGCCATCACGCCTGGCTAATTTTTTGATTTATTGTAGAGACGAGGTCTTGCCATGTTGCTCAGGCTGATCTCGAACCCCTGAGTTCAGGCAATTCTCTCGTATCCATCTTCCAAAGTGCTGGGATTACAGGCGTGAGCCACTGTGCCCGGCACAATATGCCATTTTCTTTTCTTTTTTCTCTTTTCTTTTCTTTTTGAGTTGGAGTCTCACTCCGTCGCCCAGGCTGGAGTGCAGTAGCAAGCTCACGGCCACCCCAGTGTCGACCTGCTGGGCTCTGGTGACCTTCTGCCTCAGCCTTCCAAGTAGCCAGAACTACAGGCATGCACTACCACACGCTGGGAAAATACTTTTTGAGATGTAAAACTATACAAGTTTGAAATATTCTTTCTCACTGCAACATTCATTAAAAATTGTTTTGTTGATACATAATTTTAGACACATTTATGGAACATGTGATATTTGGTTACATGCATAGACTGTAATGATCAAGTGAGAGAACTTGGGTGTCCATCAGCTTGAGTACTTACCATTTCCATGTGTTCGGAATACTTCAATTCTTCTCTTCTAGCTACTTTGAAACATATAATACATTGTGTTAACTGTAGTCACCTTACTCTCTACCAAATAGTAAAACTTATGTCTTCTATTTAACTGTATGTTTGTACCCATTCACCAACCTCTCTTTATCCCCCTTCACCCCCACCCCCACTTCCCAACCTCTGATCCCTGTTGTACCCGAATCCTGAATCCGAGAGACCACCAAAGAGCCAGCTACGATGCAAATCACACGAGGGTCTTTATTCAGGCTTGAGTCTGGGCTCACGTCCGTAACCGGCGCAGCGGCACAGGGACGAGAGCCCCGACCCAGTACAGCAAGCAGCTTATATACACAGTTACAAGGGAGGGGAAAGAACTTTAAACTTGTTTGCACATGATTGGGCAATTTCTCCTGATAGGTACGGGGACACCTGGGATTGGTTGGTTTGTACGGTCTTGGGTCGCGGCTGACCACAGCTGACCATCAACGGCCAGGCGGGCAGGGCGGAACCGGTTGAGACATCTGGAATGTTAGATTACTAGGGGAGTGGAGCAGGAAATGGGGCCAGAGGGTCTGCACCGTGACTCCGTGGTTTTTCCTGCACTGAAACTGGGGTTGGTATGTAAACTTGTTCACCAAAGGTATATTGCTGGGCTGGCTTGATATGCTGAGCTTGGGGGGGAAAGCAAGCATACATCTGAGTTTTTAAAAACAAGTTTCAAAACACATTCAAAACAAGCTTCAAACCCACTTAAAACAAGTTTCAAGACACAATTATGAACGAAATGGCCCTCGGGCTCCTCAGTACCCATCATTCTCTCTCGACTTCCATGAGATCAACCTTTTCAGCTCACAAATATGAGTGAGAACATAGAATATCTTTTTGTGTCTCGCTTATTTCACTTAGCATAATGACCTCCAGCTCCATCCATGTTCTTGCAAATGACATCATTTCATGATTTATTTTTTATGGCTGAATAGTATTCCATTGTATGTGTATATATATATATACCACATTTTCTTGATCCATTTGTCCAGTGATGCACACTGGGTTGATGCTATATCTTTGCTATTGTGAATAGTGCTACAATAAATGAGAGTGCAGGTATCCCTTTGATATACTGATTTTTTAATAAATATCCCAGTCGTGGAATTGTTGGATTATATGTATTTTCACCTTTTTGAGAAACCTCCATACTGTTTTCTGTAGTGGCTCTATAATTTACATTCCCATCAACAGTGTATAAGTTTTCCCTTTTCCCTGCATCCTTGCCGACATTTTATTTTATTTTATTTTTTGAGTCAGGGTTTGTTTTACTCCATCACCGAGGCTAGAGTACAGAGGCACAATTATGGCTCACTGCAGCCTCACACTCCTGGGCTCTAGCAATCTTTCTGCCTCAGCCTCCTGAGTAGCTGGAACTGCAGGCGTACACCACCACGTCCGTCTATTTTTTTGCTTTGTTTTGATTTTTGGAGAGACGAAGTCTTGCTATGTTGCTTAAGTGGGTCTCGAACTCCTGGGCTCAAGCAATCCTCCCAACTTGGCCTCCCAAAGTGTTGGGATTACAGGAGCACACCGCTGTCTTATTTTTTGTCCTTTTAATTATAGCTATTCTAGCTGTAGTAAGATAATATTTCACTGTGGTTTTGAGTTGCATTTCCTCGATGATTGGTGATATTGAACATTTTTTCATATACCTATTGGCCATTTGTCTGTTTTCTTTTGAGAAATGTCTATTCATATCTTTTGCCTACTTTTTAATGGGATTTTTTTTTTACTATTGATTGTTTGAGCTTCTTGCATATTCTGGATATTAGTCTCTTGTCAGATGAATAGTTTGAATATTTTCTCCCATTCTACACTTAACTCTGTTGATTGTTTCCTTTGCTGTGCAGAAGTTTTTTAGTTTAATAGAGTACCATTTGTTTTCATTTTTGTTGAGGTCTTAGCCATAAAGTCTTTGCCTAAACAAATGTCTTGAAATGTTTTCCCTATGTTTCCATCTTGAGTTGATTTTTTTTAATCTTTATTTCAGATACAATTAATATTTCTATAATTAGGATAAAGCAAACACACATTCTTATCTTGAGCCCATTGTTCAAGGTGATTCAGGACATAAATAACCTTCATGAATATTAGAGTTCCTGAGTGTTATTTGAATATTTGCCTACATGCTTGTGGGAAGTTTCTGTAGCCTTTTTTTTTTTTTGGTAGGAATTCCAGTTTTCCTGAATTCTTCCCTTTCCTTCAGGTATTCTATTTTGCATTCTTCATAAAAGGCTGGATCATTATAGTAAGCAGTTAGACATTCTTTCAATGCAGAATTTTCTTTCCGGCATTTTACTACCATAAGGAGTCCAGAGTCCTTGCAACATTTGGTAAAATCTTGAACTTGTTCAGAACAACTCTCTCTGGCCTTTTCTCTCGTTATTTTAGGGATCAAAACATCTTTTTCAACATGTCTGAGATGCTGCTCTGCGGGGTCGAGTGCCATCTCGGCGGCAGGCGGGGAGGAAGCGAGTTGATTTTTTTATATGGTGATAGATAAAGGTCATTCTTCTACATATGGATATCCAAATTTCCAGGCACCATTTATTGAAGAGACTCATTTCCTCAATGTTTGTTCTTGGTGCCTTTGTCAAAAATCAGTTGGCTGTAAATAAGTAGCTTTATTTCTGAGTTCTCTATTCTATTCCATTAGTCTGTATGTCTGTTTTTATACCCATACCATGCTGTTTTGGTTACTATAGTCTTGTAATATATTTGAAGTCAGGTAGTGTGATACCTCCAGCTTTGTTATTGTTCAAGATCACTTTGGCTAGTCAGGCTCTTTTTTGGTTCCATATGAATTTTAGGATACTTTCTTCTATTTCTGCAAAAAATGACATGGGTATGTTGATAGGAATTGCATTGAATCCATAGATTGCTTTGTGTAGTATGGTTGTTTTAACAATATTTATTCTTCCAATCTGTGAGGATGAGATATCTTCATTTGTTTGTGTCTCTTCAACTTCTTTCATCAATGTTTTGTAGTTTTCATTGTAGAGGTCTTTCACTTCCTTGATTAAATTTATTTCTAGGTCATTTTTTTGAATTATTGTAAATGTCTTATTAATTTCTTTCTCAGCTAGTTCATTATTGGTGCTACAAAGTTTTGTATGTCGATTTTGTATTCTGTAACTTTACTGAATAAATTTATCAGAACTAAGAGTTTTTCGGTGGAGTCTTTAGGTTTTTCTAAACATAAGATCATATCATCTGCAAAGTGGGACAAGTTGACTTCCCTTTTTTCAGTTTGGATACCTTTTATTTCTTTCTCTTGCCTGATTTATCCACCTAGCACTCTCAGTACTATGCTGGATAGGAGTGGTAAAAGTAGGCATCCTGGTCTTGTTCCAGTTCTTAGAGGAAAGGCTTTCAGTTCTGAGGGGGAAACATGATGTTAGCTGTGGGTTTTTCATATATAACCTTTATTGCGTGGAGATATGTTTCTTCTCTGCTTAGTTTGTTGAGAGCGTTTGTCATGAATGGTTGTTGAATTTTATCAAATGCATTTTCTGTGCCTATTGAAATGGTCGTATGGTTTTTGTCTTTCATTCTGTTAATGTGATGTATCACTTTTATTGATTTGTGTATGTTGAAACATCCTGGCCAGGCACAGCAGTTCACATCTGTAACCCCAACAATTTGGGAGGCTGAGGCAGGAGGCTTGCTTGAGCCCAGGAGTTCAAGACCAGCCTAGGCAACTTAGCGAGACCTCACCTCTACGAAAAAAAAATTAACCAGGCATGGTGGCATGTGCCTGTAGTTTTGGCTACTCAGGAGGCTGAGGCAGAAAGATCGCTTGAGACTAGGAGGTTGACGCTGTGGTGAGCCGTGATCATGCCAAAGCACTCTAGTTTGGATGACAGAATAAGACCCCAACTCAAAAAAAGAAAAGAAAAAAGAAACATTCCCCTATCCTTGAGAAAAATCCCACTTGGTCATGGTGTATTATTTTTTTGATGTGCAATTGAATTCACAGTATGTGTGTTGAGGGTTTTGGCATGTAGGTTCATCAGGGATATTGGCCTGTAGTTTTCGTTTTCTGTTGTGTCTGTGTCTGGTTTGGGTATCAGGGTAACGCTGACTCTGTAGAATGAGTTAGGGAGAATTGCCTCCTTTTTAATTTTTTGGAATAGTTTGAGGAGAATTGTTAACGTTTGGTAGAATTTAGCAATAAAGCATTGGGTCCTGGACTTTTCTTTGTTGGGAGACTTTTTTCACTGCTTCCATCTCATGACTTGCAATTGGTCTGTTCAGGTTTTCTGTTTCTTCCTGGTTCGATCTTAGTAGGTTGCATATGTCCAGGAATTTATCTATTTCTTCTAGGTTTTCTAGTTTGTTAGTGTATAGTTGTTCATAACAGCCTCTAACGATCTTTCCTGCTTCTGAGGTATCAAGTTATAATGTCTACGTTTTCATTTCTGATTTTGTTTATTTGGGTCTTCTCTCTTTTTTTCTTGGTTAGTCTAGCTGGTGGTTTATCAATTTTGTTTATCTTTTTGAAGAACCAACTTTTCATTTTGTTGATTCTTTGTATTTTTAAAGCCTCTATACTTATGTTTATATAACATAGCATTTATGTATTTATTATTTCTTTTTCTTCTGTTAATTTTAGGCTTGGTTTGTTCTTTTTCTTTAAGCTCCTTAAGGTGCATTGGTAGATTGTTAATTTATAATCTGTCTACATTTGTTACGAGCATTTATTGTTCCTTTTAGCACTGTTTTGCTGTAGCCCATAGGTCTTGGTATATTGTATTTCAATTTTTATTTCAATAATTTTTTTATTCTCTCCTTAATTTCTTCCTTAACCCTTGGTCTTTCAGGAACCTGTTGTTTGATTGCCATGTATTTGTGCAGTTTTCCAAGTTTTTATTGAAATTGATTTCTAGTTTTATTTCATTGTGAGCTGAGAAGATACTTGACATGATTTAGGTTTTTAAAAATGTTTTGAGTTTTTTTTTTGTATACTAACATATGGTTTATCCTGGATAATGTTCTATGTGATGAGAAGAATGTGTATTCTGTAGCTGTTGGATACAATGTTCTATAAATGTTAGTTAGGCCCATTTGGTCTAAAGTGCAGTTTATTTTTATTTATCTATTTATTTACTTTTAGTCAGAGTCTCACTCTGTTGTCCAGGCTGGAGTGTAGTGGCATGTTCATGGCTACCACAGACTCAATCTACTGGACTTTGGTGATCCTTCTGCCTCGGCCTTCCAAGTAGCTGGAACTACAGACACACACTCCACCACGCCCCGCTAATTTTTTTACTTATTGTAGAGATGAGGTCTTGCCGTGTTGCCCAGGCTAGTCTCGAACCCCTGGGCTCAGACAACCCTCTCACCTCCGCCTCCCAAAGTGCTGGGATGACAGGTGTGAGCCACTGCGCCTGGTGGTAAAGTGCAATTTAAATCCAATGTTTGTCAATTTTCTTTCTATCTGATCTAATACTGAGAGTGGGGTGTTGAAGTCCTCAACTATCATCATATTAGAGTCTATCTCTCCCTTTCGATCTAATAATACTTCCTTTATATACAGTGTCTGGGTGCTCCAGTGTTGGGTGCACATATGTTCAGAACTGTTATATCCTCTTGCTGAATTGATCCCTTTATCATCACACAATGACCTTGTCTCTTTGTACGGTTTTTGACTTAAAACCTGTTTTATCTGACATCATTATACCTACTCCTGCTTGCTTTTGCTGTCCATTTGCATGGAATATCTTTTTCCATCTCTCTATTTTCAGTCTACATGTGTCTTTATAGGTAAAATGAGTTTCTTATAGACATGGCATGGGCAATGGCAGTTGCAGTGGCAGGACAAGCCTCTGACTCCCAAGCAGTCCACACCGGTGTTGGCTGTGGCTGTGACAGGCTGAGTGGGCCAGTCCCCAGGCTTGCAGCAGTCTACACACTCTTCTCAGGCATCCTTCCCAGTAGCTATTGACAACTGAGATGCTGAGGCTGTACAACCAAGGCAGCCAAGAACACAGTTACTGCTGGCCTGGAATAAACTCTAAGAAAAAAAGAGTCCTCAGTCCGAGTCTGAATTTCACCCAACAGCCACTAGATGGCCTCGGGGAAAAAACAAAAATCTCAAAAAGCCCATGATTCCATCAAAATCCAGGGACTTGACACAAGGACTTGTTCAATCTACGAGCTTCTGGAACTGCCACTGAAAATTCTCCCGCACCTTGATCAGCCCCAGTGGGGGGCTCAAACCCCACTGGGCTTTTCTACCTCCCTCCCATCTTCACAGGAATCCTCCACTGCCGAATAGACCAAAGCGAGACCTGGCTTCTTCCTGGGAATGTCCCTGGCAACAGAATGCTCTCGATTCAGTGGCCTGAGTCTGAACTGGTGACTCACACCCCTTGTCTGAGCCCAGCGTTGTAGGCACCCTCCTCCATCTGCTGAGCCCTGCCTGCCACAGACACCACCAGGTCCTCGTGTCCTTCCTCTTTCCACTAATCTGAAAAAGAAAATGGCCAAGAACAAAACCAATGAGTTATCTGATAAGATATTCTGCGTGTGCCATCAAACACAAAAACAGGAACGATGGCTCTGGCCCTGCCATCACCCATGCCATGCACGATCCCCCCTCCCCGGTTCCATTCCAGTCTCTTGGGTCTCCTCCAGATCA
The DNA here is from genome assembly GCA_963574415.1 of Tarsius wallacei. NCBI lineage: Eukaryota > Metazoa > Chordata > Mammalia > Primates > Tarsiidae > Tarsius > Tarsius wallacei. The sequence goes on from CAUYQG010128404.1 coordinate 13,453, forward strand.
ACATACCAGTGACTGAGGGTGGAGCCCAGCAATCTGTGTTTTGGGGTTTTTCTGAGTCGGAGTCTCACTCTGTTACCCAGGCTGGAGTGCAGTGGCATGCTCACAGTCACTGCAGCCTCGACCTGCTGGGCTCAGGAGATCCTTCCACCTCAGCCTTCCAAGTAGCTGGAACCACAGGCATGTGCCACCATGCCCAGCTGATTTTTTGACTTATTGTAGAAATGAGCCTGATTTTTTTATTTATTGTAGAGACAGATTGGTCTCGAACCTCTGAACTCAGGCAGTCCTCTCACCTCCGCCTCCCAAAGTGCTGCCATTACAGGTGTGAGCCACCACACCCAGTTGCAATCTGTGTTTTAACAATGCCTCCAAATGACCTTCTCCAAGGATGATCTGATTCCACATGGGTGAATGTTTATGGTTGTCTTTCTACCAAATAGGTTATTTTATAACCCTGTAAGGATAAACGTTCAGTTGTAGAAAAAACTGATAGTCATGAAAATTATTCATGTCCTTAGATACACAAATTAATTTTGTCTAGTAGAGATATATGGATTTTCAGAAAAGATAACCTCATCCCAATCCATAGGAAATGAACCAGTTTTATGTCTACTGGCGAATTCAAATAACGAGTGATATAACACAAAAAATTACAGGTTATATAAGTCTCTAAATTTTCCGGCTCACATTTGTAATCCCAGGAGGGAGGCCAAGGTGGGAGGACAACCTGAGCCCAGGGCATCATGGGCAACATAGTGAGACCTCACCTCTACAAAAAAAATCAAAAAATCAACCCGGCATGGTGGTGCCTGTAGTCCTAACTACTTGGGAGGCTGAGGTGAAAATATCACCTGAGCCCAGCAGGTCGAGGCTGCTGCGAACTGTAATGGTGCCACTGCACTTCAGTCTGGGCAACAGAATGAGACCTCAACTGGTTTTAACAATTTTCTGGTTCCCTCACTAATTAAATACTTAAATAAATAAAGCCTTCGACACAAATTTATTTTCTGCTAATATGAGAGCCATCATTTTACCTTTTGGAAAAATATACTTTAGCACAGTGATTCTCAGACAAAGTCCCAGACCATCCACGGCACCGCTTGGGAGCCTGTTAGACACGCAGGTTCTCAGACCTCACCCAGGTCTACGGAGTCACTGGGGCAGGACCCAACCTCCCATGCTGTAAGGAGGCCCTGGGATCTTCTGCTGGGCACCCAGGTTTAGAAGCCCCACTTTGGCCCACCCAACAAATGCCATCAAGACGCGATGTCAGTCCCGACTCAGGAAACCTAGGCCCCTGGCCATTGTCCCTAACACAGCCTGCCTGTGACGGAGGAGGTCAGGCCTGGCCACCCTGCTCGCTCATCTCCAGGGAGCATCTCAGCGGGGCCCTCTTTCACCCCCCATGTCTCCCCACAGCAATAAGGGAATGAACAGGAGTCCTTTGTGAACCGGACAGAATGGAAGTGTCAAGCCTTCTTGGTTCATCTGACCTGTTTGCACCTGCTGGTCTGACCTTTAGCTAAAAATCCCCGAGCTGCTTCATAACTGATGTTCCCCAAAAGCCCGGGACCCCAGAGAGAAGGGATGAGGACAGAGGGAACAACGATCTCAGGGCTTAACCTTAAAAGCTGTGGTAATTCTCTCTTCCAGCAATCATGGAGTGCTATTTCACCACCAGCAGATGCAGAATCCCAAGCCCGTTGTGTGTGGGACTGGAGCACATGTGCCACTGGTGTGTCTTGCAGCCAGCCGGATGCTCTGCCTGATTACAGAAGCCAGGCAGGCTCTCACCAGGGAGAGGATCTACCAGGGTCACTGTCTTCCCTTCCCTGGCACAACAGATGGGTGGGAAGGGCATTCTGGTTACCCCAGCCCTCCTGCCCAACACGCACGCCTGCTGAGCCCACTGGGGTCAGCCGCTGCCCACGATCTCCCGTGAAGCATCACAGGGCACATGAAGCCCAGCAGGCAGCACGAGTGCAGTGATCAAGAGGAGACTCTGCAAGGCCTGGGTTTAAATCCTGCCTCCACCCCCACTTGGCAGGGCCCTGAATCTGGGCATGGGCTTCCCTCTCGTGACCCTCATCTCCTCCAGTAGAATGGAGATGATAAGAACACTTCCTAGCTGAGCACGGTGACTCACACCTGTAATCCCAGTACTTTGGGAGGCTGAGGAGGGAGGATGGCTTGAGGCCAGGAGTTCAAGACCAGCCTGGTTAACAGCAAAGCAAGACCCCATTTCTACCAAAGAGACATTTTTTTTTCCCAAAGAACACTTTCCTTTAGGGGTTCTGTGAGGATTAAATGAGTGGATGATTATAAAGCCCTTAATACAGAGCCACACCCCAAATAAGTGTCGGGGAAGTGTCTGTAGTTGGAGGCAGCTGGTCATGAGACAGATTCTCTAAACACCCCCAGGAGAGATAGCCCAAGTTGAAGGACGGACAATAGACACTAACTGCTGACTGGACTGACAAAGGCCAGGAGGGCACCAGATACAGGTTCTTAGGCCTCCCCCGGGAGTCGGCCTCACCCACTCTGGGGGCAGGGCCCAACCTCCCATGCTGTAAGGATGCCCTAGCTATCGATTGCTTTGAGTAGTGACACACGCAGGCCAGTGGGAAGGCCAAACTGGAAAATCTAATAGGACACTGTTTGTCACATTAAAAAAAAAAAAACAACCCATGAGTTCTTCCCTCCTTGGTTGCTAAAATTCTTACCTTGTCTACAAAGTCTTCATAGGCCCAGGCTGAAACCCCTTTCTATTTATTTCTTTATTTATGTTGAGTTGAGGTCTCACTCTGTCACCCAGGCTGGAGTGCAGTGTGTGATCACGGCTCATCACAGCAATTCCTGGGCTCAGGTGATTCTTCTGCCTCAACCTTCTGAGTAGCTGGGATTACAGGCACACCACCACACCTGGCTAGTTTTTACATTTTTTTGTAGAGATGAGGTCTCGCTATGTTGCCCAGACTAATCTCAAACTCCTGGGCTCAAGCCATCCTCCTCCTTTGACCCTCCAAAGTGCTAAGATGAAAGGTGTGAGCCACTGCACACAGCCTGAAGGTCCTTTCTTACCTGAACCAGAGGTTCCCAACTGGGAATGAGGGTCACAGTTGGGGAGGTTGCCACTGGTACCCAGTGGGTACAGGGCCTGGGTGCCACTAACCTTCTGAGGTGCAAAGGACAGGTCCACAGCAGAGAACTGTGCAGCTCCAGACACCCACAGCGCCTACAGCCAAACACAATAGGCTGAATGAGAACAACTCTCCTCCATGTTCCTCAAGCACCTTGTTCAAGCCTGTGTCGGCCAGGTACTATAGATGACTAGTGGCCTCCTAGGACAGCAGAAAGGGCACCACTCTGAACATGCTCAGTCATCCACTGGCAGTGACCCAGGACCAGCCACTTGGCTTCTCTGAGGTCATTTCCTCATCTGAAGAATGGAAACCAGAATTCCAATTTGCAGGGCTGTGACGAGGATCACAAAAAATTCTATGTGGCGGCCATGCCCACAATCCCAGCATTTTGGAAGGCCAAGGTGGGAGGACTGCTTGAGCCCAAGAGCTCAAGGCCACTCCGGATGAAATAGCAAGACCTCATCTCTACAAAAAATCAAAAAACTAGCCTGGCATGGTGGCGCGTGCCTGTAGTCCCAATTACTTGAGAGGCTGAGGCAAAAGGATCTCCTGAGCATAGGAGGTTGAGGCTGCGGTGAACTGGGATTGTGCCACCACACTCCAGCCTGGGTGACAGAGTGAGACCTCAACTCAAAAGAAAAAAGGCTATGTGTGGCGCCCTTGATACTTGGTGCGTTACTGAGCTGTGTCTTCTTAGACAAAATCCAGGGGCCAGGGTCTTACACACCTGTGTCTTCTGCAGCACTTTAAGGCCATGCCATGCATACAGCAGGCACTCAGAAACTGTTGCTGAACTCACATGAAATCTTTCCTGGAAGTCAAGTCTCAAGAAATAAACCCAGACCCCCTCATAGACCTACAGTCCTGCAACTCATGCGTGGTCTTGGTCTAGCCTTCAGGAGGCACCAACGTCTCAGAACACCCCCAGGTCTTCCCAGCACCAGGTCTGGGCCTTTGCATCGAGCTTGGCCTTCGATTCCTCTGGGGACAGGCAGAGCCTTGACCATGGCTTGAGAGCAGCTACCACGGCTCAGCCACTCCCGGCTGACCAACTCAATCACCACCTCTCTCTCTTGCCCAGCTGCCCAACACCCACTGCGTCCATGGAGAAGGTGGAAGGATGCAGCCTGGTCCTTACAATGTGAGGGACACAGTCCCGATTCCAAATGTGATCTCCTGGAAAACCAAGGGGCCATCACCCAGGCCTCCAGGCCGAAGAGCACTTTCCTAAATACACCCTATTCACAGCCACCCACATGCACACGGTGAGCCACACCCTGAAACAAGTGTGGGAAGGTCTCTGTCCCTTGCCGCGGCAATGGGTTTGAGGGCTCACCTACCACCAGCTCCTCCCCTGCTAGAAAGCACATCAGGGGAGGCAGCCTGGGCCAGGAATGCAGGGGAGACCTGAGTCCAAGTGTGAGCGCCACTGCTGCCTGGCTGCGTATTCCTGAATCCCGGCACCTCTCTGAGCCTTCAGACTCTGTGATATGAGAGCTGTGAAAAGGTCCTTCCAGCTGGGCTATTCTGTGCTCCTTCCAGGATCAGTTGTGGCTTCTCCCCCACACGGACCTGCTGAACGCCACACAGACAAGACAAGATCCATTCTGAGTCCTGCCCTTGCTACTTGCCGAGGTCTGGGTCTGCTGCTCCTGTCTGAGGTGGCCCAGACGATGGCAGGGTGAGATCTCTCTGTGAGAGTCCTCTGGAAAGGACACAACGAGTTCTGGCGCTTCCATGCCCTGGAGGCCAGGCTGGGTTGCTCAGGAAGTACCAGGGAGGGAGTCTGATTGCAAAGATACATGGTGACACAGTCGCTCTGCCAGCCCTCAGGAATCCAGGCCAAGAGCAGAAAATGCTTACACCGAGCAGGCGTCATGCTTGCTGGGTGTCTAGAGCTTACGGCCCCAACCAGGAACCACACTGCTCCTCACGCTTCCTCCAGACCCCATAGGAAAAAGGAGTCTGGCACGACCAGCCCCAGAAAGAGCTCACCTCCAAATCTGTTCTTCTGTCTTATTCCCAAACCCCCCTTCCCTCCAGGCTCCCCGACTCTCATTGAGTGCAGGTAACAATTGTCCGGATCACATCATCTCCAGAGCAGAGTGCTGTTGCCTGCCGGCTGCCGTTGGCAATGGGGTGGCTGCAGGGCAGCATCAGAGAAAGAACACACACTCTGGAGTTGGAATCCCGGCTGTGCCACCTTAGACAAGTTATAAACAACCCTTAAGGGCGGCGAATCTCAGTTTGCCCATCTGTAAGCCGGTGTGAGCAATACCCACCTTTCAGGATGGCCCTGGAGATTAAATGAAACCTCAGGTGCAGCACCTGAACTGTGTTAGGTGCTGTTGGGGGTAGCCATCTTCAAAGGGATTTCACCCACTTGACTGAATAATGCAGTTTCTGGCATGAAACACACAGGCAGCTTGAGAAAAAAGTGACATAAAATGAACCCCAAACTGGAAGTTGTTTTGGCACTTTATTCAAACAGAACTGGACTCCGTTTGGATTGAGGAAGAGTAGACCTGCTCACCTCTGAGAATATTCTGCATTTCATTCAGATAGACACCAAGTGTGCCGAGAACTCCGATTTTATCACAAGAACCCTGGGAGTGGAAGGCGGGTCCATGTGGATTCAGGTTTTCAGGTTATCTGAGGCAAATCCCTTCACTGGTCAGACCAGATTTCAGGTTCTGAAGCCCGGCTACGCACGAGCACCACCTGGGGAGCTTTTCTGAACCGTGGGTACCAAGCCCTGCGCCAAACCTCTTTCGTCAGAGTGTCTGCGAAGCATGGCCCTGGTGTCAATAACTTCAAGAGCTCCCTGGGTGATCCTAATGTGAGATTCACTGGCCCAGAAGCTTTTAAGAGCCCTCACAGGTATCTCTGGTGCCTACAGACATGTATGATTCAGAGTAGACACTTGGCATAAGTTTGCTGAATAAATGAATGCAGATTCTGACTCACCTTCTTTGCTGTTTTCGAGTTCATAGTTTATGAGGTATGGGCTGGGTGCAGTGGCTCATACCTAAATCCCAGTGCTATGGAAGGCCAAGCAGGGAGGATCACTTGACACCAGGAGTTTGAGACCAGCCTGGGCAAAACAGTGAGAACCCATGTCCACAAAAAAATTAAAAATTAACCGAATGTGGTGGTACACACCTATGTTACTCAGGAGGCTGAGGATGGAGGATCGCTTAAGCCCAGGAGTTCAAGGCTGCAGTGAGCTATGATAGCACACCTGCACTCCAGCCTAGGGAAGGGCAAAGAAAAAGAACTGAATCCCAAGTAAGAACCATAGAGCGATGCTACCCAATAGAAGTTTCTGCAATGATGGAATGTTCTAGAGTCTGTGCTGTTCATTACAGTAACCAAGAGCCATATAAGGCTACTGAGTATAAGAAATACAGCTGATGTAACTGAGAAACTGAACTGTTAGCTCTATTTAATGTTAATTAAATGTAAACTTAAACAGTCATCTGCGCCTTCTGCTGCCATATTGCACAGTACAGATATGGAGTGCCTACCTTCATAAACATCTTTACACCCGTGCACCTCCACACTCCCCTTTTACAAACAGCACCCCATTTACCTTTAGGGCAGCCCCTCCCCCCTTCTCTAGCCTTAGGGGAGCAGCTAATGAGCCAGCCCTGCCCTCCTCCCACCAAGAAGTGGGCCAAGCACCCACGCTAAGTCAACTAGACCCTCCTCATGCAGCTTTAGTGTTCCAAGAACAGAAACTGAGTCAGAGAGATTAATATGCGTGCTGATCCCTAAGACAATGTGTGTTGGTTTCCAGACCACTCGTCCAGGGCGTGACGTAACAGCAGCATTCCGTGGTGTGAGCCGGGCACCATCCTCATCCATATCATTTGGACCCAGTAGCTCTAATGCACCAGCTTCTGTGCTTAGGGAAGCAAGTGGCCCAGCTTCTCTCGTGCGACATTTCTTCATCTGCAAAATGGAAAGCATACCCATCCCAGCTTCTTCCAGGATTTTTGTGAAGACAACAAAAGAGAGCACAGTCTTGGGGCCTGACACAGTGGCTCATGCTTGTAATCCCAGCACTTTGGGAGGCCAAAGCAGGAGGATTGCTTGAGACAAGGAGTTCGAGGTCAGCCTGAGCAACACAGTGAGACCTCATCGCTACAGAAATTTTTTAAAAACTTATCAGAGTGTGGTGGCAAGTGCCTATACTCCCAGCTATTTGGGAGACTGAAGCAAGAGGGTGGCTTGAGCCCAGGAGGTTGAGGCTGCAGTGAGCTGTGATCATGCCTCTGCACTCCAGTCTGGGTGACAGAGACCTTGATGGGAGAAAGAGAGAAAGAGAGAGAAAGAGAGAGAGAGAGAGATGGTTTACAAAGCTTTGGGCCAAGTGTTTGTTCCAGGTTGCTCCCAGGGTTTAGGTATTGGGCAGTCATAGAACGGTCTGATGAAGGACCCAGGATCTGGGCCCTGTCCATAAGCTGTGCCCACCAGGTGAGACACTTGCCCTCTCTGGGCTTTTGGCTAAGCTGAAATTGGGTTAGTCACACTCCTTTCCAGTTTTACCATTTTCTAGCCTATGTGCATTTCATGCCTCCTTACCTGACACTATCCCCTCCTGCTTCTAGGCACATATGCCAGGGAATTCTCTAGCCTAGACCATGCTGGCCTTGGGCCCAACTTGGTCACTCTTCCCCTGCTCCCCACCTGACTGGGGAGGTGCCCTGGGTATGCCGTCTCCTCCCCTCACACTCACAGACCTTAAGCCCTGCCAGGCAAAGGCCATGCCCCTCTTTTTTTTTTTTTTAGAAAGCAGGATTTATTGAGAGGACAGAAAAGCTCCCACAGTGGGAGGGGACCCCAGGGGGTTGCCCGGCCATGCCCCTCTTGGTCACTACAATGTTATCGGTGCCCAGTACAGAGCCAGACACACAGCAGGCACTCCGTAAGTATTTACTGTCTGAATGTCTGCGTGAACACCCCTAATCTATTTTCTTACTTGTCATTTCAGGAAACCCGCTGTATTCATTACCTAATCTTGCATAACAAATTAACCCAAAACGCACTGGCTTGAAACAGCCATGATCACTTGTCATCTCTCAATTTCTACAGAGGAGGAATTCAGACAGGAACAGCAGGGCTGGCTCTTCTCTGCTCTGTGCTTGAGACCTCACCTCTAAGACTCAGAGGCGGAGAAATGGCCTCAAGTCCCAGCCCACCACCTATCTGGCATTTGTTTCTGGCTGTTGGCTGAGAGTTGATGTCACCCAGGACACCTTCTGGTGGCCTCACTCAAGGTCGCCCTCCCATGGCCTCACTAAGTCTAGTCCACACTCTGGGGGGAGCGAATTAGACTCCATGTCTTGAAGGGAGTGGTGGCAAGCCGGCAAACATCTTAACATCTGCATGACCACGTGGCTAACTCAAGAGGCCACACACAGGGCGAAAGCCAAGCATCTACGGAAGGAAGACGTCAGTTCAGATTTTAGCTCAGCAACCTTTCCACTGTGTGAGCTTGGGGAATTATGTTCTGAGACTTGATTTCCCTATTTATCCCAAAAAAGGCGGCAGTCGTTGGCCCCTGGTGACTGACATGGCCGGAGTCTTCTTGCCTCTGCGAGCTTCAGAGGATCCAGGCTCGACGCCCTCTTGGAGTCCTGTGACCGTCCCCATCACCCTTGACGTCTGACTCCGGAGGCACTAAGAGGCCTGGGACTCAGGGGACAGAAAGTTCAAGTACATGAGCAGCTTTAAAGCACAGCTGGGAAACCACTGAGGACCTTAGGATTCTCTACAGCCTCCTCCAGCTCAACTCTGGTGTGGAAACCTCAGCTTGTCAAGAAATGTGTGACTCCAGAATTCAGGAATTTGAGTCTGCTTGCTGGGGCCCAAGCATCTGCATTTTCCCAGGAGACTGCTATTCATGCTATCTGTCAGCAGTGGGGAGAAGTGTCTTAAAGCACACTGGCAGCTTTTACTAATAGTGAAGTTCCCTTTTGGTAGGAGTTGGTGCCTTTCCCGCTATTACAGCTCTGTGGAGTTGGGGAGGGAGGGTGTGTGGAGTCTCCAAAGTCCAGTGACCTCCGCACAGCCACCTGCCATACGTCCACCTTCCTCCGGGTGCCTCACTCTCCCCCACCGTTGCTTCCCACGACCCTGTGGCGGTCCCCCGCCTCTAGGGAGCTATGTCCCTCCCCGGAGTGCGTGGGGACCAGGGCGTGCAAAGCCCTGTCCTGGGGGTGGATGAGGGGTGACCTCTGCGCATGGCACTCCAGCCCCCACCCTGTGCAGGTAATCAGGTGACTTTTAACCCTTTTGTTTCCAGAAGTAGTGACCCGAGCCCCTAAATGTCCTCCCTTAAGGAACGTGTGCACCAAGAGGGTCTCTGCGCTCACCCAATGTGGCCTCGGCGTACAGATGGGGAAACTGAGGCCTACAGAAGGAGGTGATCAGTTGAACGTTTCCGTTGAAACAGGCCCTGAGACCGACCCAGGACCGAGACTTCCAGGCCTGTGTTTTTGCCGAGGGCCCCCCACGAGGTTCCCCTCTGGAAAACCCCCGACTGCAGGCGGAGGTTTCCGTCTGGCCCGGTGTAAATTCCCTCTACAGGCCCACATCGGTTTCGCGGCGCTCTGACCGCGAGGCGAAGAGGGCGCGGATGCCCACTGCGTCCTCGAGATGACTCCGGGCGGAGGAGTGGCAGCGGGCTGCGCAGGACCGGGCGGGATGCGCTGGCCCTTTAAGGGGGGGGCGGGGCGCATGCGCGGCGCGGGCCGGAGTCAAGCCGGGTGGGCGGCGGGCGGGCTGGGGACGCGGACGGCGACGGGGGGCCTGGGGTAGCG
>CAUYQG010128406.1:0-14444 GCA_963574415.1 Tarsius wallacei
CCTGGGCAACAGAGTGAGACTCCAACTCAAAAAAAAAAAAAAAAAAAGCAGTCTTCTGCCTCACTCTCAATTCTCATTTCCAGAGTCAATAATTTTCAACTCACTTAGCTTAGCCTTTCTGTTCTGCCAAGTCAGATTCCACTGTTTATTCATTTTCCATCTTGCAAAACAGTGTTGACATCACTGTCTCTTCTTACTCCTCTCTTAGTCTCTTTGAGAATTTTTTTACTTTTTACCATATATATTCCTTTCTTCTCATTTCATTGGAGTTTCAAGAAGGAATAAATAACAGTGCAAGCATTCAATTTATGATGTTTACCTGAAAGTTATGAATGTTTAACTTCTAGGTGTCCAATGTTAGCTGGGCATATGCCCACCTTGCTATTTGTATATATTTGTGTATGTTTAGAGAAACAAGACAAAAATTTTTTTATTTTTTGTTGGTTAGAATCTCATGCTGTCATCCAGGCTAGAGTGCAGTGGCATACTCCCAGCCACCACAACCTCAACCTGCTTGGCTCATGTGATCCTCCCACCTCAGCCTTCCAAGTGGCGGACCTACAGACACATGCCACCATGCCCAGCTAATTTTTTGATTTATTGTAGAGATGAGGTCTCGCCAAGTTGCCCAGGCAGGTCTCGAACTCCTAGGCTCAGGCAATCCTCTCGCCTCAGCCTCCCAAAGTGCTGGGATTATAGGCGTGAGTCACCCTGTCCAGTCTGACAAAAAATATTTTTATGTGTTAGGTAAGAGAAAGACTGTACTTCCCAGTTTCCCTACAGCTTGCTGCACTATGTACTATGTGCGGGCCAATGTAGTAAAAGTGGAAGTGATGTGGACCACTTCTGAACCTTGGCCTTAATGTACAACTCCGCTCTCTGATTCTCTCCTTCTGTTTCCCCATGGGCTGGAATGTGAATGTAGTAGCAGCCAGCTTCAACTCTGAAGGCAGGACAACACCCTAGGGGGTGGTGGAACAACAAGATGGAAGAAACTTGGGTCTTTGAAGAACACACAGATCAGAGCCACACACCATCCAGGACCATACACCTCCAGACCACTATGTGAGAAATGAATGACTTCTTGGTCAGGCCTCTGTAGACTGAGGTCTCTTTGCAGCCAAGCCTCTATTTTAATGCAACCCTGTTCAATGGTTGACACAGAGAGAAGATGGATAAGTTGCATTCCTATTGCTTGGGGTGATTTAAAGATATACAGAATCTCAGACCACACTCTCAAAAATTCTGATTCAGTGAATCTCAGGTATAGTACACGAATCCTCTTTTTTAACTACCTAGATTTTTCTGATACATTGCCAAGATTATGAGCCACTGACCTTGTCCAACTTACTGTAAAACATTTTCTTTATATTCCTATAATTTGCTCTTTCCACATTCATTTTCTTTGAGTCTTTGTGATTCTTATGAAAAGTCAGATGTGGCTGGGCGTGGTGGCTCAAGTCTGTAATCCCAGCACTTTGGGAGGCTGAGGGGAGAAGCTTGCCTGAGACCAGAGGTTCAAGACCAGCCTGGGAAACTTGGCGAGATATCGTCTCCACTCAAAAAATTAGCCAGGTGTGGTAGCGAGCGCCTGTAGTTCCAGTTACTTGGAAGACTGAAGCGGAAGGATCGCCTGAACCCAGCATGTCAAGGCTGTGGTGGCTGTGAGCATTCCACTGTACTCCAGCATGGACGACAGAGTGAGACTACAACTAAAAAAAAGAGTCAGATGTGACCAGTCATAGTGGCTCACACCTGTAATCCTAGCATTTTGGGAGGCCCAAGCAAGAGGATTGCTTGAACCCAGGAGTTCAAGACTAGCCTAGGCAACATAGCAAGACCTTGTCTCTACAAAAAATAAAAAAAATTAGCCAGGCATGGTGTCATGCACCTGTACTCCCAGCTACTCAGGAGGCTGAGGCAGGAGGAACTCCTGAGCCAGGAAGTCAAGGCTGCAGTGAGCCGTAATCATGCCACTGTATTCCAGCCTGGGTGACAGAGTGATACTCCAATGTAAAAAAAAAAAAAAAATCCAACCAGCCATGGTGGCTCACACCTATAATTCCAGGACTTTGGGAGTCTGAGGTGAGAGGATTGCCTGAGCCCAGGGGTTTGAGACCAGCCTGGACAACTTGGCAAGATCTCAACTCTACAATAAATCAAAAAATCTTTCCAGCTGCTTGAAAAGCTAAGGTGGAAGGATCACCTAAGCCCAGTAGGTCAAGACTGTGGTGGCCATGAGCTTGCCACTGCACTCCAGCCTCGGCAACAGAGTAAGACTCTGACTAAAAAAAAAATGTCTAATATAAATGTTATTGTACTTTTTGTCTTTCTGGAATTCATACACCCTGATTTTCCTTTGTTGAAGAACCACTAATCTACAGTCAGTCCATGTGGTCCAGAAAAACCAGCCTGCCCCACTGTATTCCTAGCTCTTGAGCGTACACTCAACCACACAGCTCATGCCAGGCCAGGCCAGTCAGCATATTCCAGCCTCTTGACCATAGTGATGGGTTTAGGGTGGACACATGATCCAAGTCAGTTTGATGAGACCCAATCCTAGGGAAAAGAGAAACTATTCTTGCTCTGGGAATGCTGACCTTGAAGAATGGGTACTTGCAGCTGCTGGTGTGCATATTACCACCACGAAGGGAGTCTAAGAGTGAAGTCTCCACAGTGGAAAGAGGAGAGGCATGACGGAACAAGACTGCATTCTGAAGATAGCCTTCGAGTATCTGAATTCATGCCTGAATCCCTAGGCTTTTTGGCTATGCCACCTAGTAAATTTATTTTCTTTAACAAGACTGTCTTATTATGTATATATAATATATGTATATATGCCATATATGTATGTATATATACTATGTGTATAGCTACATTATTATATTATACTTATAATGTTGTATGATTATATTATAATTATAAACACATATAGACTACAAATATATTGTTTATTCATATACATTTATATTTATAGACAAATACTATATATATGCATACTATAGTTATAAAATTGTCAGGTTCAAAAACAAAAAGTTTCTAAGAATATGAACAAGTCGCATTTGAGAGATATGTTCAAAAATAATCATTAGACCAACATATCTAATATATCACTCTCCTGTTTTAAATAGTACCTAGGGCAGTTTTATCTCTAGAATTTTCATGAAGCTTATGCAAGTAGAGCAATTATGCAAAAATCTGAGCTATCATGTCAATTAATGTTCGGGTTACAGGTCTAGACTCTGTTCGAGAGTTTTCTCAGGTAGAGGTTGATCCAGCTTTGCAAGCACTATAGGACAACGTAAAACAAAATATATAAAATACATAAGGTCTCTTGGCCTGGGAGATCCTCAGTGCAGATTTTTGTGTTAAAGGCATCTGGTGAACTTTAATTTGTTCATGACGGAGAACATGATTTGGAAACAGGCTTTTCTTGTTGATCTCAGGAAAATTAAAGTGGGTCTGGTAGAGAGAGCTTGTCGTCACTTCCCAATATTCTATATTCAAGGCCCAGAATCTGTATGTGACAGCACTGTGGGTGGGCCTCCAAGCCACTCCAACCCTCCTCTCACACATGGGGCCGGGGCTGACACACTATGGCACAAATCCAGCAGGTCGCTTGTGTTTGGATAGCCTGCGAGCTAAGAATGGTTTTCATATTTTTAAATTACTAAAGAAAGATCAAAAGTAAAAACATATTTCATGAAAATTATATGAAATTCAAAATTCAGTGTCCATAAATGAAATGTTATCGGAAAACAACCATACTCATTCACTTATATACTATCTGTGGCTGCCTTTGCACAATAATGGCAGAGTTGAGTAGCTGGAACAGAGACCAAAAGGACTGTAAAGCCTAAGATATTTACCATCTTAGTCATTACAGAAAAAGTCTGAGGACCCCTGCAAGAGAGAATGGAAAGTATGATTCTTCCCCAGACATAATTTGTAGCTGAGAGTGACCCATGTGACCCAATTATGACCAATGAGATGTCAAGGAAAGTCTGCAAGAGGAATTCTGGGAAAGAAGAATGACTCCCAAATAAAAAGTGAAAGTGGTCTAAAGTGAAAGTGGTCTCCTTTCTCCTTCTTCCTTCCTTACACACAGTTGTAATATTTGGAGCTGTGGAGACAATTTTTGCCACCATTATGAAACAAGCATGGGGTTGACAGCATTCCTATCCAATTCATTACTGGTCAAAGATCCAATGCATTCTTGTCTCTGGAGTTGGAGCTCTACAGTTTTTCTAAACCTAGTCTCGACAATGGTCACTGAAGACAGAATAATTCAGACAGATGTTTCTCATGGGAAACTTTCCATTTCTTTAGGAACTTGATTGTGGTCACATAACCCCAGATTCCAATTTAGGGGAGTTCAACCTCGGCCTAAATTGAATCTGCCAAGGTACTTGGATTAGGAGGGACATAAAAATAAGTTTAAGAAGCTGTGTTCCAAGATTAAATGTACTGATTAACTGTGGCAAAGATGTAAACGTATTAACGATTGCTAATTCCCACTAATCGGTGGGTCTTCTTTTTAGAGAGATAGTTTTATTATTGTGAGTATTCAATTGGAATACTCTTATATTCAACTTTCATTTTTATTAGGTTCCAAAAGTGGCAATTTAGATCATGAAATCTCTAACAGCTATTCCATCTGTAGTCCTTTGGAGAACAAGATACAAATAAATAAGATTTAAATATATACATTTTTAACAAGTAAAAAGCAGAACAAAAGAAACATTTAAATTAAATGCTGCACAAAGATTAGGGTACTTTCTAATATTTCATACCTCTAGTATATATTGAGTTTCAGAGTCACAGGGTCTAGGCACACCTTCATTAAAAATGTTATACATATAGGAGATAGAAAGAGAAACTGAAGGCCAGAAGAAAATGGCACAATCACAGAAGATTCCTCGCCGTAGGACTCAGACTGTTAGGGAAAAGTCACTGTAGTTAAGTTTGAGGCCGCTCAGACAAGACAGTGCATTAAGAAAAATTCACAACAAAATCTCATCAACAAGTACGGAGACCTTCAAGAACTTTACCCCATCATTCACACTGAATCCCAAGTAACTGGGAAATTTCAGGGTATCATAGGGGATATATAGCTAAGTTGAAATTATTCATTTTCTAAAAATTACTTTAAAAGCTGCTCTCCGGAACACAAAAAATAAAGTCTCCCTACCATCCTTTCCAAAGGTGGAAAGAGCTGCTAGCTGGGCACAGAATACCAGGGTTATATGGTGGTGTTTGCCTACGATGACCAACCGTCCCACTTTGTCTGGGACCGAGGGGGGTTCCTAGGACAGGAGCTTTCGCTGCTAAAACCAGGAAAGTCCCAGGCAAGCCACGACAAGTTGATCACCCTATCTGCTTTCTCTTAATGTTCACCTAAGTCGAATTCATCCCTGCGTGCCCAAGTTGATTCCATTCCCTCCATGACACTCTTCCAGGTCACCCAGTCAGAATGAATCTCTCCAAACCCCCAAAGTACTGGGTTGGTACTGCTTTTATGACAATTTCTTCATTGTCTCTCTCATGAGAGAGTCTCATGAGACACTTCCCTAAGAATGAGCTCAAGAGGGCAGCGTGCGTGTCCCATTCCTTGGTTATTTTACCTAGTCTGTCCTTGGTCACAATGATTCAACTCAAAGGCCATTGGGAGGCTGTTCTGCAGAACTGGACCCTGAGCATCTTCCTCTATGCTGCATCCAGACTTTCTAAATTTACTGGCAGAAACACACCTTACAGCCCCTCCACAAGAACGTTTGAATCATAGGAAGATGCAGGAAATTCCAGTTGAATCTAGTAATCACAAACAAAGCTGAAAGTCACTCTTCAGCAGATCCTTGCCAAGTAATTCTGGCAGAGAAATATCCCTGGTGGAACTGAGGGAATTAGCAGAAAACCCATTACAGACCCCAGATAGGGGATCAGACTGAAGTCACTGTATCCCCATGTCTCCCAAAAACTAGAGCCCAGAGCAAAGAGAAATCACAGGCAGGATGGAAAGAAGGGAAATATCTCCTTTGAAATAATGGCCCTGGGGCAGTTTCTAAGCCTATCAAGATGTGGAAAGGGAAATAACTTCTGCAATAAAGACAGGCCAAAAGGATGTGGTAAGAGCTTCAGAGAAATTCAAAAGCTCAATATCAACAGTTCCTTATGAAAAGTGTTTTCTCTGGCCACAGATGACCATTTAGACACACTGCTTTGCATAAGCTCTGTAATCTAAACATTTAAATTCAGTGACTATCGTCAACTCATCCTGACGGTTTGTTTCATGGAACGCTCAACAATAACAGTGGAGCTACATAGTTCTAAGAGTCCCCTTGCCTATGCAGAGGTGAACCAAAATAATTTTGCTATTTTTTTCACTTGGCTATTTGATCTTTGGACTAGTTGCTATAATAATACCTGTCAACTTGGCATAATACTGAGGGGCATCCAGGCGCAGTGGCTCATGCCTGCAATCCCAGCACTTTGGGAGGCAGGAGCGAGAGGATTACCTTAGCCTACAGGTTTGAGACCAGCCTGGCCAACTTGGTGATACCTCACCTCTACAATTAAAAAAAAAATTAGCTGGGCGTGTTGGTGCGCACCTGTAGTTCCAGCTACTCGGAAGACTGAAGCAGAAGGATCGCCTGAGCCCAGCAGGTCGAGGCTGCAGTGGCTGTGAGCGCGCCACTGCACTCCAGCCTGGGCGACAGAATTAAGACTCTGACTGTCCCCCCCAAAAAAAATACGGGAGAGAAATGAACTTTAAGCATTTCCCCAAATTTTCAGCTGTCTAGGTAAGAGGTAGTGAATCCATAACAGTAATCAGGTAAATAACAAAAATTCTTATCCTAGTACATCAGTAGGGAGAGTTTAAGCTTATAAAGCAGGAGTCACAAGAAACTACACCCTCCTTCAGTGGGTGCCAATTCCAAGATCACTTTTCACTCAGGCAGCACCAGCTGTGTTCTTGTCGTGACTAAAACGAAGGCCCTGCAAGATGAGGACACACCATGCAGTGAACATGAATGGTCCTTTAACATAAAATGTACAATGGTCTGGACACGGTAGGTCACATCTGTAGTCCCAGCATTTTGGGAGGCCAAGGTGGGACGATTGCTTGAGCCCAGGAGTTCAAGACCAGCCTAGGCAACATCGCGAGACCGTGTCTCTACAAACAATAAAAAATTAGCCATGACGTGGTTGTGTGCGCCTGTAATCCTAGCTACTCAGGAGGCTGAGGTGGAAGGATTGCCTAAGCCCAGTAGGTAGAGTCTTCAGTGAGCCATGATCATGCCACTGCATCCAACCTGGGTGACAGTGTGAAACCCTGCTTAAAAAAAAAAAAGCAGGGCTCAGTGGCTCAGCCTGTAATCTCAGCACTTTGGGAGACCGAGACGAATGGCCTGAGCAGGTTTGAGACCAGCCCGGGCACCTTGGCGGGACCCTGTCTCTACAATAATCCAAAAATTAGCCGCGCATGGTAGCACATGCCTGTAGTTTCAGCTACTTGGAAGGCTGAGGCAGAAGGATCACCTGAGCCCAGCAAGTCGACCGCTGGGGTGGCTGTGAGTGTGCCACTGCACTCTAGCCTGGGCGATGGAGTGAGACTCCAACTGAAAAAAAAAAGTATAATCACAGATACCTTCCTCTTCTTGTCTTCTGTCCTTCCTCCTCAATGCAGTTTCATTTCTTCCTTTTCAACTTTTCCCTTCTTTCCTGATCCTTGCCCCTACCTGTGACAGAAAGTAGAGGTTTTTCAGTTGCTTCCTACAACTTAACTTTTCCCTTTTCCCCTTCTCTTCTTTCTATTTTTCTTTATCCTGGATGAAGAAGACAGGAGAGGGGCGGAGTGTGGCAAATGTCTCATCAAAGCCCTCTCTGGCTGGAATGTTCACCAGCTGCCTCCAGAGATGAAGTGCTCTGTTTTGTGCCCTGGCTTGAAACAGCAAAATGTGTTGCTTCCTATGGAAACAGTGTAGGACATCAGTATGCTACATCCCCTGGGCTTACTAGTGATAATGATGCTAAATTCAACCAACCTTGTATTATTCAAAATGTAAATCAATTTCACCTTTAAAACTATAGTTGGTTCTACCAAAGTGAGGCCCAAACTTTACCTATACAATGACCATTTGTGTTGCTAACCCTGAATTGTACCCTACACCTTTAAAATAAATATTTTAAAAAAGTATAGTTGGTTCCTAAATGAATCACATTTGCTTTTATTTTCAGTGATTTAAGATTTCCTGCTAGACGCAGTGGCTCATGCCTGCAATCCCAGCACTCTGGGAGGAGAGAGTGAGAAGATTGCCTGAGCCCAGGGGTTCAGCTACCTGGGAAGCTGGGGTGGAAGGATCATCTGAGCCCAGCAGGTCAAGGCTGTAGTGACCATGAGCATGCCACTTCACTCCAGCCTGAACGACAGAGTGAGACTCCGACTCAAAAAAATAAAATTTCCTTTGTGTGTGTATTATTTCAATAACAGTAATGAAACTATATCAAATCTGTCTATATTCATGCCTATCTCCTGCCATATTTATATTATATATTATATATAATAATAGACATGCTATATATGATATATAATGTATAGAATATATCATATATATAATGTATGTAATATATAAACTCTTCTACAAATCCTGCTACAATTTTTTGATATGACTGAAAATTCTATATTCACAGGTTCAATGTTATTTTAAAATCAGCTGGGCACGGTGGCTTAGCCTGTAATCCCAGCACTTTGGGAGGCCGAGGAGAGAATATTGTATGAGCCTGGGGATTCCAGACAAGACTGGACAACTTGGTGAGACCTCCTTTCTACAATAAATCACAAAAACTAGCCGAGTGTGGTGGCCTGCGTCTGTGGTTCCAGCTACTTGGAAGGCTGAGGCAGAAGAATCGCCTAAGTCCAGCAGGTTGAGTCTGCGGTGGCCAAGAGCATGCCACTGCACTCCAGCCTGGGCCACAAGAGTGAGACTCCAACTCAAAAAAAAAAACAAAGAAAAAAAAAAATCAAGTCCATTAGAAATTACAAAATCTCTGTGATCCTGTTCTTATGTCATCAACCAACTTAGGATACATTACAGCATTCCTTTATTTCAGCATCACATAAAATGTCAACGCTGGGTCAAACTAAGGATTGAATTTCCTTTCCATCTAGAATTTTTAAAGATGTCAGAGAACTGGAGAAGGCAGGGAATATGTCACACGGGGTTAAGTTTCTTCTTAAATCTGAAACATGTGGCAACTTCTTATGGCAAAAAGTGTTTAAAGCTATGTAGAAACACACACACACACACACACACACAAGAAATAAAATGAATTTTAAAATACAGGCCGGGGGAGTGGCGGCGAGCGCGGAGAGGGCGCCATGAAGGCCTTGGGCACACTGCAGGAGCACAAAGTGGTGGGGCGCTGCCTGCCCACCCCCAAGTGCCACACACCCCCGGGTACCGCACGCGCGTCTTCGCCCCCAACCATGGGGTCGAGTCCCGCTTCTGGTACTTTGTGTCCCAGCGGGAGAAGATGAAGTCCTCCGGGGAGGGGAGATCGTCTGCGGCGGGGTGGTGTTCGAGAAGTCCCCCCTGCGGGCGAAGAACTTCGGCAACTGGCTGCGCCACGACTCGCGCAGCGGCACCCACGACAGGTGCCGCGAGTACCGCGAGCTGACCACCGCGGGCGCCGTCACTCAGGGCTGCCGAGACACGCGTGCCCGTGCCCGCTCCATCCGAATCACGAAGGCGGGGGAGACTGCAGCCAGCAAGTGCCTCCGGCCGGCGGTCACGCAGTTCCACGACTCCAAGTTCAAGTTCCCGCTGCCCCACCATGTCCTGCGTCGCCAGCACAAGCCGCGCTTCACCACCAAGAGGCCCAACACCTGCTTCTAGGCCCCCCCGGCCCCCAATAAACCCCAGAACACCCGGAAATAAAATACAGGCCGGGCGCGGTGGTTCACATCTGAAATTCCCGCACTTTGGGAGGCTGAATTGAGCGGATTGCTTGAGCCCAGGAGTTCGTGACCAGCCTGAGCAACATAGCGAAACCTCGTCTCCACAAAAAAAAAAAAAAAAAGGTGGTGCGCGCCTGTCCCAGCTACTCGGGATGCTGAGGTGGAAGGATAACCTGAGCCCAAGAGGCCTAGGCTGCCATGAGCAGTGATTGTTGTGATCATGCCGCTGTACTCCAGCCTGGGTAACAGAGTGAGATCCTAACTCAAATAAATAAATAAATAAAATAACAGTTTTGGAAAAACAATCTTTCCCCACTAATGCTCTGTGTACTGTAGTAACAACTACAAAAAAAAAAAAATTGAAGGCTTTTAACCAAGCAGGTGCTCTTTTTAAATGCTTCACTTTTAACAACAAACGATAAACCATTTATGAAATGCTTTTGCTCTGTCCTTTTAGTGGTGCACATAACATTTTACCATTGTAGAAAGGGTCCCCTGTGTTGTTCTCAGTGCTGAGGGTGGTTGCTGTGCCCACTGGGTTTAGGGGATGGAGGCTGCTCTGAAACGGCTTTAGAATAAAGAACGTTCCTGTCCCACCCTCTCCTTTAATAGATGAAAGGTATGTGATTACCTACCCAGAAATCACACAGCAAGTTAGTGTGCGATTACTTGGTTCTTGAGTCCCACACCCAGAAGACCTGTTATAGTTGTATCTGAGCTTCACCAACCAGCATCGGGGTCACCTCAAGTAAAGTTTTTAATTCCTCTGAGCCCCAGCCTACAGGTTAAAAATAGTACCAAACTCATAGGGCCATTTTAAGAACTAAATGTCATAATGTGCATAAAATATTTAGCCCTGTATCTGGCAAATTATAGATGGTTGGCAAATATTGACTACTGTTTTTCTCCATCTATGTTTTATAATGTATATGTTTTATATACTTAGTATTATGCTAATCAAATACTGGAAAAAATGAAAGTCAAGCAGAATTTTACACAATAATAGAACAGCATGTTTTTTAGCCAATAAAATACTTTTAAAAGAGTACTGGGCTGGGCGCGGCGGCTCACGCCTGTTATCCCAGCACTTTAGGAGGTGGAGGTGAGAGGATTGCCTGAGCTCAGGGGTTTGAGACCAACCTGAGCAACATGGCAAGACCCTGTCTCTACAATAAGTCAAAAAATCAGCCGGGTGTGGTGGCATGAGTCTGTGGTTCCAGCTACTTGGAAGGTTGAGGTAGAAGGATCTCCTGAGCCCAGCAGGTTGAGGCTGCAGTGGCCATGAGCATGCCACTACACTCCAGGCTGGGTGACTGAGTGAGACTCCAACTCACAAAAAAAGAATACTGGAAACACTTATTTTGATAATGAACACCAAAAACACTAATGGGTCTCAAAAATTAAGGCATAAGCTTTGTTGTACATAGTGTTAATATTCAAAGGGAGGCAATTTTATTCTTGTCACATACAAAAAAAGAATTTCATTTTTAGCCTCTTCCATTATTTTGGCAAGTATGCGGCTGACTTGACCATATACAACAGCTTTATTAAGAGCCACATACCAAAAAATGCACTCATTGGAAACATTTTGGGGATCTTAGGATATTCCCAGCATTGTGCAACCTCGCCATGATTAATTTTAACATTTGTCATCACCCCAAAAGAGACACTATCCCCATTAGCACTGACTTGACTTGTAATCTATAAGCTTTCTACCTGTATTTGAATGTTTCTGAATCAAAGAATCCTCACTGCTATTCCAACCACATGAGACCATGGCAGTTTGCTGGCTTCCGTTTCCTCTTGCCACCCATTCTTCTTTCATTCCTGTCTACCTGCAGTTTTCAGTTGGCCCCGCCCCTGCTTTCTGTTTTGTCTTCTGTCCCGTCAAGATTATTTAAAGTACTGACTCTTGAGTACGAAAATTTGCAATGCTCACAATTCTGTTGCAATTCCCTTGCCAAAATCCATCACAAAGTCTAAATTAATTCAGCCTTGCCAAGGTGCAGAAAATGAAAAACACTATCCAGGTTAAAAACCACACTCACACATTATCATTCAAGCATAAAAACCATTTATTGGTCAAAACTTTCACAAACTGAGAGCTTTTAATAAACACACAGCAACTCACATCATATAGAAAATATAAAAATTCACTTTCTTCTCTAAAGATTGTAACAAGTAATGAATTGTGTTATTCCATAGTTTTGTTGTTTTTGCTTTTTGGGTTTTGTTTTTTTTTTGGAGTCGGAGTCTCATTTTGTTGTCCAGGTTGGGAGTGCAGTGGCATGCTCCTGGCCACCATAGTCTTGACCTGCTGGACTTAGGCAATCCTTCCGCCTCAGCCTTCCAAGTAGCTTGACCTACAGGCACGTACCACCATGCCCAGCCAATTTATTATTATATTATTTATTGTAGAAACAAGGTCTTGTCAAGTTGCCCAGGCTGGTCTCGAACCCTTGGGCTCAGGCAATCCTCTCGCCTCTGCTTCCCAAGGTGCTGGGATTACAGGACTGGGCCACTGCACCCGTTCTATTCCATAGTTTTGAATGATATAAAGGAGGAAGCTTCTTCAATAAATTTATTCTATTTTTATTTAGAGAATTAAATTATTTCTTAGAAACACATGCCTAATGGTCATTGTGATCCTGGAGAAATTCCAAGAGCAATTTGTGTTTCATATACACTAAGAGAGTGAGAATCATCTCAACTCACTGCTTTTCTTGGAAGAACAGAAGTAAGGATGGATGGTAGAAGAAAAAGCAGAGATGTCAGATAAACCTACACCTCCAACAAGATGTCACTGCCTTACAAATTAAAGACCAGGCAGAGGCCATGGGATAGAGGCAGAAGGGACCTCAGAGCATTCACTCCTAGCTCTATTTACATGGGGATTGAGCTCAGTTCATCTAGCCAGTTAGCAGAAGACCGAAGGCTAAGGACTATCCAATATAGAAGCCTGGAGAGTAGACAAGAGTAGAGCAGCTAAGTTCTCTGGTTGTCCCGACATCATCACACACCCACACTGCAGGGTTTGGAATCCAACCAGAAAGATTGAAGGCTCCAAGTTGGTCTGAAAATGGAATCAGAGAGAATTACGCAGCCCTTGCAAATGTAAAGAGCATCAAGTTGATCTCTGTTCTCAAGAGGGCGTAAGATGATTCTTAACTAGAATCTAAGAACTATTTTTGAAAAGCAGCTGTGATAACTTGGCTGGGTGAGATGGGAGCCAGAATGGACTCAGGGCTTAGGGCTTTCATGAGGTGATAGAAGCTTTACTTCCATCTCTGCCTGAGTGACGGCATTGCTTCAGCCTGCACTAATGACATAACACGACTCATAGGGAAGCTCCTTTTCTGGGTCCACCAGTCAGCCCAGGAATAAGGCACCTTGCCTTATCCATTGCTCCAATACACGAGGCTCTCATGGCTAAACTTATTACTGAAAACTTGGACTTGGCCCAAGACATATCACCAAAATAGCTCTTGCAAAAGGGAAAAACCAACAATGTGGTGTACCCGCCTCAAAAAAGAAAAATGTTCTCAATGCCAATAACACAGAGCTTGCTTCAAAGTTGTTTAATCCCTTCAAGTGGATTTTTAATCATACTCTACTTTTTTGACACTGCTGTTTTATAGGAAGAGTCTTAAGTTATTTAATCAACAATCACAGACTCAGAGTCTCCTGCTTAATCTAGGACAGAGTAATAGGAACACGGAGTCACATTCAACCCACATTAAACCTCACTGGGGTTCGACTACTTCATCTGCAGGAGGAATGATTACAAAGATGATGAAGTCCCTTCTAGTTCTAAAACTTGGCTCCTTTGACTTGATCCATCAAATATCCAGGTTAGAGCCACAGACATTGAATGAGAGACTGCTGAAAGCTTGCTCTGTTGGGGTCAGGATCAAAACACAAACAAGACAGGTTCTGCTGCTGAGGAGCTCATTCCATCCTATGGGTTAACTATGGATTGAGGTAAAATTTCTCCTTTCCATATAAGATATTAAGGCACTAAGCTGAAGGCATTTGGGAAGGACTAATTGTAACCATCAAAATATAAGGTACCAGAGTAATCCTTCTGTTTTAAATACAAGGAACTGCTTCTGAATTTGTCAAGCTAGAGAGACCAGAGCCATTGGTTGGTTATTTTTGAAGCTGTCTTGTTTTTCTCCCTTGGAAAGATATACAAATTCTACTCAAAGTAATTCCTTCAGCCCCATAAATAGATATTTTGTCATTTTGATTATAAAACAAAAATATGAACACTAGCCATCTTTGCCTATTGCCAAAGAAAAACCAATCAGCACCGGGCTCGGTGGCTCAGCCTGTAATCCCGCACCTTTGGGAGGCTGAGGTGAGTGGATTGCCTGAGCCCGCGGGTTCGAGACCCACCTGGGCAACTTGGCGAGACCTCATCTCTACAATAAATCAAAAAATTAGCCGGGCGTGGTAGTGCACGCCTGTAGTTCCAGCTACTTGG